>JBBPTO010001843.1:0-13329 GCA_038094155.1 Pulveroboletus cf. aberrans
TCTCCGAGGATCTTCCTAGGCTCGAAGAGATAGAAGACGATGATGATGATGAACAGCCGAAGAAGACCACCATAGGAAGGATCGGAATGATGGGTTTTTGAAATGGGAAGTTACCACGACGCATGACTTCCCTTCTTCCTCATTTAGTGCCAATGTAACTGTAAACGCTAAGGACAAGCAATCGATGAGAATCCCTATTCAACTCATCGACCCCTCGCACTCTATGAAAGCCGTCGACACCTTCGCCATCGTAGACAGCAGTGCAGACATCAACTGCATCGACTGGGGCTTTGTTCGCAAACATCGCCTACCCACCACTCGTTTAACCACGCCGATTCCACTTCGTAACACAGATGCTTCCATCAATCAAGGAGGGTCTGTACACTTCACTTGCACGCTGTTCTCCAACATCGGAGGGATAGCACAACATTCCGAGTTCTATGTCATAGACTGCGGAAACTCCAACGTCCTTCTTGGTATGCCATGGCTGACCAAGACGAATCCAGTAATCAACTGGACCACCCGTACCCTTGATGTCCCTGAATCTAAGGATGAGTCGAAGGCCCTATACGAAGCCTTCTCCACTGACACCAAGCGCCATTACGATCACCTCAATCGTACTGCCCCTTGACCCCCTCGTCACCACATGGTCCACCAAGTCTATGACGAACGCCTCTGGAACTACTGGAACAAAGGAACAGAGGAAGAGTTCACCGTTGCCCATGTTATGGATTATCATTACCAACACGGAACGACTACCAACTGCCTTCGAAAGGTAGGGGGATACTATATCCCCAATCTCAATGACACCATCGCCCACGTCAGTACGGCCACTACGCTCGCCGCTGCCGCCTCCCCTGAGAAACCCCCCATTGTCCTTCCAAAGGAGTACGAGGACTTCAAAGAAATCTTCTCCAAGGAAGCCACCGACCACGTACCACCCTCATGCCCCTACAATCACGAGATCAACTTCGATGAAACCTTCATTCCTAAAATAGGAAAGGTCTACCCTCTGTCCCCTGACGAACGCAAAGCCACCAAGGACTTCCTTGAAGAGAACCTCAAGGCTGGAAAGATCCGTCCTTCAAACTCACCACAGGCCTTCCCTTTCTTCTTCGTCAAGAAGAAAGACGGCAAACTTCGCCCTTGCCAAGACTATCGCTACGTCAACGAGCACACTATCCGTGATGCTTACCCTCTCCCCCTCGTCTCCAACCTCGTAGACAAACTTAAAGACGCAAAGGTCTTCACCAAGTTCGATGTCCACTGGGGTTACAACAACGTCCACATCAAAGATGGACACCAGTGGAAGGCCACCTTTATCACCCATAAGGGGCTCTTCGAACCCACCATCATGTTCTTCGGTTTGTCCAACTTTCCTGCTACGTTTCAGTGGTTTATGAACGATTCCTTCCGTGATATGATCACCAAGGGCTGGCTCGTCATCTACATGGACGACCTCTTGATTGCCTCTCCCGACGAAGCCACCCACACCGAGTGTACTCGCCGGTCCTGGAACACATGAAGGAGTTGGACCTTCACTTGAAATTGGAGAAATGCACCTTCGCTGCCACATTGTCAAACCTGGTCAGATCGCCATGGATCCCATCAAGCTTGATGGGATTGCATCTTGGCCCACCCCCACCACGCCTAAGGAGGTGCGATCCTTCTTGGGTTTTGCCAACTTCTACCGTCGGTTCATCCCCAACTACTCCTCCGTCGCTCGCCCCCTTCTGGACCTCACCAAGAAGGGTCTCACTTGGAACTGGACCCCAGAATGTGACATGGCCTTCCGCCATCTGAAGGACTTGTTCTTGTCCAAGCCTGTCCTTCAACTCCCAGATCCCACTCGTCCATTTGCTATCACCACCGATGCATCGAAGTATGCTACCGGTGCTGTCCTCCTCCAGACCGATGACAACGGTGATTGGCATCCCTGTTCCTACCGCTCCTCATTGTTCTCTCCCGCCGAGAGAAACTATGATATCTATGACCGTGAGCTACTCACAATCCTCCGTGCCTTGAAAGACTGGCGTCAATACCTCCGTGGCGCAGCCTTCCCTGTCCAGGTCTTCACTGACCACAAGAACCTGACATACTTCCGTACCACTCAGAACTTGAACCACCGTCAAGCAAGATGGCTCCTTGACCTTGGATATTTCGATCTCAAACTTCACCACGTCCCCGGAAAGCTTCTTGCTGCCCCCGATGCCCTATCATGTCGTCCCGATCTCTACCCCTCCTCCGACCCTGACAATGAGTGCACTACACTCCTCCCACCGTCGATGTTCGTTCAGCTCATTGACAATTCTCTCGCTTCTCTTATCGAGGATGCCTCCGAGTCGGACCCCCTTGTTCTTAAAACTCTTCAATCGATCGCGAACAACGTTCCCTCGAACCTCCGTGCCCGTCTCTCCGACTGGCAACACCATGATGGCGTACTCCTTTACAAGGACCACGTCTACATCCCCACCAAAGACCTTCGGCAGAAAGTGCTACTTTACTGCCACGATCACCAATCCACCAGTCACCCCAGATACCTCAAGACCTGTCAATTGGTCTCCTCTGAATTCTGGTGGCCTGGTCTTGCTCACTATGTGTGCAAGTACGTCGAAGGTTGTGCCACATGTCAGGCCAACAAGGCCAACACGCACCCCACTGTACCCCCGCTCACCCCCATTCGCTCCACCTGCACACACCCCTTCCAGCAAATCTCTTGCGATCTGATCACTGATCTCCCCGTGTCACCCGCAGGCTTTGATTCCCTATTGGTCATGGTCGACCATGGGCTTACTAAGGGGGTAATTCTATGCCCCACTATGAAAACCGCCACCACCAAGGGTATTGCAACCCTCTTCTTCCACAAAGTCTACCGCCGTTTCAGTCTTTATGAAAAGATCATCTCCGACAGAGGCCCACAGTTCGCCTCTACCTTCGCCAAAGAGCTTGAAAAGCTCTTAAACTACGACCTCGCCTTATCCACCACTTATCACCCCCAGACAGATGGGGAAACCGAACGAGTCAACCAGGAGATCGAAATGTACCTTCGGACCTTCTGCGGCAATAACCCCTCCTCATGGCACAAACTTCTCACTCACGCAGAATTTGTGCACAATCACCGTCCCCACTCCATAACGGGAAAGTCCCCGTTTTACCTCATGATGGGCTACGAACCCCGTGCTCTACCTTCTATTGTCCCTGATACCAAGGTCCCCACGGTCGAAGACCGCCTTAAGTCCCTCACCGCATCCCGCGACGAAGCCCTCACCGCCCATGAACTCGCCCGCCAGACTATGGCTCAATGCACCCAGTCCAAGTTCCAACCTTTCGTCAAAGGAGACAAGGTCTGGCTAGAAGCCCGCAACCTGAAGTGGAACGTCGTCAACCCAAAGTTCGCTCCCAAACGGGAAGGACCCTTCTCCATTATCAAGGTCCTGTCCTCCATCACATACATGCTAAAGCTCCCGTCCACATGGAAGATCCATCCCGTCTTCCACGCCTCTCTGTTATCGTCGTATCGCGAAAATGACGTACACGGCCCTAACTTCACACGACCCCCCCCGGACCTTGTAGAAGGCAAGGAAGAATACGAGATCGATAAAATCTTACGTCACTGCGGAACCCCGTCCAACCATTCCTTCCTGATCCGATGGAAGGGCTATACCGCCGAAGAAGATTCTTGGGAACCCGAGCGGAACCTGAAGAATTCTAAGGCCGCTCTGACGGCTTATAAAAACCGTTACCCCTCCGCCTTCCCCTCAAACCCTTCACCTTCGTTGCCAATAACATCGAAGACCCCTCCACCTCCGTCGTCGATTCCCTATCCACTGAGTCCACCATAGAAGATACTTTCTCCGAGGTCTCCACCCTTGTCGAAACCATCACCGATGAGAATCGTCCTCCATCTCCCACTTTTGCTGATGCTGGTTGGAACAGCCTTCCTCCTGATTCCCCGTTCCATGCTCCCCTTGTGGAGATCCCTCGTCTCCCCGCACCTCGTCCGGTCCAAGCCGTGGACCTTCCTATCCACGCCCATCGTCTTCACCCTCAGGCAATCCCCTTTCTGTACATTGCAGCCTTTCGTAACCGCGTCTACGATAGACGCATGGCCATCCCCATCTCCGCCCATCTGGACATGGGCTCTGCTCTGTACTGCCTCGTGCATCTCCTCTGGCAGATTGGCTGTCTCAACTTTATCAATCATCCCACCGCTGTCGCCATCCTCGGTGAAGCCAACACCGAGCTTGACATCCTCGCCCACCAGTTAGAACTTGGAGAGTTCCTGGAAGACCTTGACCGATACCTCGCCGAAACCAACGCTCAACATTCTGAGCCATTGCCCGTTCCCATCCCTCCTGTCACACCTGCAACCACACCACGTACTCCATCTACCCCATCTGCGTCCTCGTCTCCTCTTGACGAGGAAACTATTGCCTTCTTAAACCAGACAGAGCTCCATCATCACGAGAACCGTGGAGAAGTCGCCCTCGCTCGTGACAATCCGCGTTACCCCCAGGCATGCTTTCAGTGCCACCACCTCGGACACTTTCGGGACCAATGTCCCGCTTACTACTGTCCCACCTGTCTTAGGTTCAAACCCGGCCATCCTCAGCGCAAGTGCCCTCTTTGACGACCTTCTCCAAGGCCCTCTCCCTCTACCTCGCCCTCGTCCCATAGATCCTCCCGCCACTCGTCCTCATCGTCCTCGTCCAGAGGAACTCCGCCGCAGAGTCCTACGATCCAACGTGCACGACGAACTGTTCATTTCCCTACCTGACAATGCTCCACACCCATACCGTCGTCCTCCCAGGGGCCCCCGCCTATCGACGAAAGAGAGGACAATGCTGACTACTTATTCAACGACGCCGCCATGAGCAACATGACCAGTGAACCCTACGGAGACTATAGAGAATTTTGAAGTCGGTGACTTCAAGTCTACTAAGGGGGTAATGTTACGTTTTATCCCGGACTACGCTTTTCCTCGACACTTATCGCTTACATACGCATGGGTATAAGTCCCAACTTGGACGTTCATTTCTTTTCATCACTGACTACGATACCATGACTCACCATCCGTTCCCTTCGCACCTCACGTGCCTTATCTCACTTGCCCAGTCAGCGATTCCTTCCATCATATTCCTTCACGTTCTATGCCTACCCTGAATTACCATACATATATAAACCCACATCATCGCACCTATGCTCCTCATTCTAGTCTTACCAGTTTCTACCTCATAGTCCTTGTAACACCTCGGGAATACATTGTCCCCTCTCCGCGATACAGGCCTCCTGGTAGCCTTAATACCTTTGTGCTAGTCCCCTTGTCATGACCGCTTATGTGGGAGTTACCACCGTTAACTCAGTAGTCTTTGTCGTCTGTCCTCAATCGCAGGCAGACTCCCCCATCCACCGTTAACTCGGAAGTACCTTGGTTGCCGTTAGCTTGGTAACAACCCTTGTCGCTGAACCTCGTTAGTAGGCAGGCTCTTTGTAAACGTCTTGCAATCGTCAAGCTCCATTGCCACTCGTCCACGGTTTAAAGACTGCAGTCATACTGGTTCTACGCCTGCCCTTCCCCAGGTCAGCCGTAACAAAAGACTAGAATCATCCCTCGTACCGGCTACTTTCACGTAAGCCACCATTCATCTCTACCGCCCCTCGTCAAATCCCCTTCGCAGGGATTCCTCTCGTACCCCTCGTAACCCACCGCCTCAAGCGGAGGACTCCTCTGACGCTTCTGACCAAGAAACACCCACCCCTGTCACGCAATCTAGTGCTCCTCTGAGACCTTCTCCGGTCACCCCCACTGTCCCCACCGTTCCATACACTCCCCCGCTCGCTGTCCACCAATGCGTTGCTTTACAGAGTACCCCCCTTGCCCACGCTCCCATGTCTTCGTCTTCGAAACCCATTGAACTTCGCCTCACTAGGCTCAAGGCCTATGATGGGGAACCCTCTGAAGCCATCTCATGGCTTACTTCCGCCCGCTCGTACATGCTCGTTAACAAGAACATCTATGACACCGATCATAAGAAGATCAGCTTCCTCCTCTCCTATATGAGCGAAGGCCCTGCTAAGCAATGGGCCAAGTTCAAGTGTCGCGCCGCCCTTGAGTCCGATGACTTCGGCACCCTCAAGGACTTTATCAAGGAGTTCCAAGCTGCCTTTGATCGAGGCAACACCAAGCAGGCCGCCCTCTCCTGGCTTGCTACCACCCGCATCGAGAAGATGACTCAACTCGATGAATATATTACAAAGTTCCTTCTCCACGTCGGGAAGGCCGGTTTCACATATCCCCCACTTGCCGCCGATGCAGCCGCCCACCGTACCTTGATCCAATTCTTCCGAGTCGGGATTCCAGTCACACTCATGTGCAGGATTAACTCCATGGATACTGTACCTTCCACCATCGAGAAATGGATCATGCAGTCTTCCCACTTTAAGGCGCAGTGGGACGAGGGAGACGCCATTGCAAAGCAACATCGCGGAATCTCATCATACACCCAGACCCACCACTACTCGAAACCCGCTTCCAGACCACCCCGCAACCCCGATGCCATGGACGTTGACGTCGTCCGCATTACCAAGTTGACTCCTCAGGAACGAGAACGTTGCCGAAAGGAGAACCTCTGCTTCCGTTGCCATAAGAAGGGACACGGATCCCTCTCTTGCCCCACCTTTCCTTCCACTCCCACGCCACAAGTAAAGAAAGTGACTAAGGCCGAGATCTCCGAGGATCTCCCTAGGCTCGAAGAGATAGAAGATGACAATGACGATGAACAGCCGAAAAAGACCACTGTAGGAAGGATCGGGATGATGGGTTTTTGAAACGGGAAGTTACCACGACGCATGACTTCCCTTCCTCTTCATTTAGTGCAAATGTAACTGTAAACGCTAAGGACAAGCAATCAATGAGAATCCCCATTCAACTCATCGACCCCTCGCACTCTATGAAAGCCGTCGACACCTTCGCCATCGTAGACAGCGGTGCAGATGTCAACTGCATCGACTGGGGCTTTGTTCGCAAACATCGCCTACCCACCACTCGTTTAATCACGCCAATTCCACTTCGCAACGCAGATGCTTCCATCAATCAAGGAGGGTCTGTACGCTTCACTTGCACGCTGTTCTCCAACATCGGAGGGATAGCACAACGTTCCGAGTTCTATGTTATAGACTGCGGAAACTCCAACGTCCTTCTTGGCATGCCATGGCTAACCAAAACGAATCCAGTCATCAACTGGACCACACGTACCCTTGACGTCCCTGAATCAAAGGACGAATCAAAGGCTCTATACGAGGCCTTCTCCTCTGACACCAAGCGCCACTACGATCATCTCAATCATACTGCCCCTCGACCACCTCGTCACCACATGGTCCACCAGGTCTATGACGAACGCCTCTGGAACTACTGGAACAAAGGAACAGAGGAAGAGTTCACCATCGCCCGTGTCTTGGACTATCATTACCAACACGGAACGACCACCAACCGCCTTCGAAAGGCAGGGGGATACTACGTCCCCAACCTCAACGACACCATCGCCCGTGTCAGCACGGCCACTACACTCGCCGCGGCTGCCTCCCCCGAGAAACCCCCCATTGTCCTTCCAAAGGAGTATGAGGACTTCAAAGAAATCTTCTCCAAGGAAGCCACTGATCATGTGCCCCCCTCACGTCCATACGATCATGAGATCAACTTCGACGAGACCTTCGCTCCTAAAATAGGAAAGGTCTACCCCTTGTCACCCGACGAACGCAAAGCCACCGAGGACTTCCTCGAAAAAAACCTCAAGGCCGGAAAGATCCGTCCTTCGAACTCGCCACAGGCCTCCCCTTTCTTCTTCGTCAAGAAGAAAGACGGCAAACTCCGTCCTTGCCAAGACTACCGCTACGTCAACGAGCACACTATCCGTGATGCTTATCCCCTCCCTCTCGTCTCCAACCTCGTAGACAAGCTTAAAGACGCAAAGGTCTTCACTAAGTTCGACGTCCGCTGGGGTTACAACAACGTCCGCATCAAAGATGGACACCAGTGGAAAGCCGCCTTTATCACCCATAAGGGGCTCTTCGAACCCACCGTCATGTTCTTCGGTTTGTCCAACTCCCCCGCTACGTTCCAGTGGTTTATGAACGACTCTTTCCACGATATGATCGCTGAGGGTTGGCTTGTCATCTATATGGATGACCTTCTGATTGCCTCTCCCGACGAAGCCACCCACACCGAACGCACCCGCCGTGTCCTGGAATGCATGAAGGAGTTGGACCTTCACTTGAAACTGGAGAAATGCACCTTCGCCGCCACCGAGGTTGAATACCTCGGCCTCATTGTCAAACCCGGTCAGATCGCTATGGATCCCGTCAAGCTTGATGGGATTGCATCCTGGCCCGCCCCCACCACACCTAAGGAAGTACGATCCTTCCTGGGTTTTGCCAACTTCTACCGTCGGTTCATTCCTGACTATTCTTCCGTCGCCCGCCCCCTTCTGGACCTCACCAAGAAGGGTCTTACTTGGAATTGGACCCCAGAGTGCGACATGGCCTTCTGCCATCTGAAGGACCTATTCCTGTCCAAGCCCGTCCTTCAGCTCCCTGATCCCACTCGGACACATGGTCAACCGGTAGTGTGCACTGAGTGTACGAACATGGGATTGAAGCCGGTTCGACCCCGAGTAAAAACCATCCGACCCTTGGCATTGCACTTCGCCTCGGGACAGGACACCCATGGGGTGCAACGACTTGGTCATGGGCTGGTAATCCGGACTTCATATCGTTTGCACTTTGGTTAGTCTCTCCTGCTGGGGTTTTACTCCCTAGAAAGGTTGCCTGGGGACAGGTAGTAAAAGGCAAGACCTGGTGGGCCCGAAAGCCGAGAGGCTTAGGGTAACGGGAAACCTAGCCGCGAGGCAGGCGAGCTGTGGTCACCTTGTGAGACCCAAACCGGGAGTCACTTGGTGGGCCCGAGAGGACAGATGCCCAGGTCGGTCATTGGATTCCCCATTGACGTTCGAACCATGGCCTTATGCCTTACCGTGAGGGCAGTGGACCCAGGCACGAGGGTGGCTAGGACTGATTGGCGAGTCGTTTGGCTTAAGGTGTAAACATGTCTGGGGTTAGCGATGCTGGGAGGAATGTGTCGCCCAGTACTTCGACGGCCCTGGAACATGGTCCATTCGCTATCGCCACCGACGCATCGAAGTATGCTACCGGTGCTGTCCTCCTCCAAACCGATGACAACGGTGATTGGCACCCCTGCTCCTACTGCTCTTCGTCGTTCTCTCCTGCAGAACAAAACTATGATATCTACGATCGCGAACTCCTCGCGATACTCCGTGCCTTGAAAGACTGGCGTCAATACCTCCGTGGTGCAGCCTTCCCTGTCCAGGTCTTCACCGACCACAAGAACCTGACGTACTTCCGTACTGCTCAAAACTTGAACCGCCGTCAAGCCAGATGGCTCCTCGACCTTGGAGATTTCGATCTCAAACTTCGCCACGTCCCCGGGAAGCTTCTTGCTGCTCCCGACGCCTTGTCACATCGTCCCGACCTCTACCCTTCCTCCGACCCCGACAACGAGTGCACTACACTCCTCCCTCCGTCGATGTTCGTTCAGCTCATCGACAACTCTCTCGCTTCCCTTATCGAGGACGCCTCCGAGTCGGACCCCCTTGTTCTCAAAACTCTCCAATCGATCGCGAACGACGTTCCCTCGAACCTTCGTGCCCGTCTCTCCGACTGGCAACATCGTGATGGCGTGCTCCTCTATAACGACCGCGTCTATGTCCCCACCAAAGACCTTCGGCAGAAAGTGCTACTTCGCTGCCACGATCACGAATCCACCGGTCACCCCGGATACCTCAAGACCCGTCAATTGGTCTCCTCTGAGTTCTGGTGGCCCGGTCTTGCCCACTACGTGCGCAAGTATGTCGAAGGTTGTGCCACGTGTCAGGCCAACAAGGCCAACACTCATCCCACCGTGCCCCCGCTCACCCCCATTCGCTCCTCGTGTACCCGCCCCTTCCAGCAGATCTCTTGTAATCTGATCACCGATCTCCCCGTGTCACCCGTGGGCTTCGATTCCCTATTGGTTGTGGTCGACCATGGGCTTACTAAGGGGGTAATTCTATGCCCCACTATGAAAACCGCCACCGCCGAGGGCATCGCTACCCTCTTCTTCCACAAAGTCTACCGCCGTTTCGGTCTTTACGAAAAGATCATCTCTGATAGAGGCCCACAGTTCACCTCCACCTTCGCCAAAGAGCTTGGAAAGCTCTTGAACTACGACCTTGCCCTGTCCACTGCGTATCACCCCCAGACAGATGGGGAAACCGAACGAGTCAACCAGGAGATCGAGACCTATCTTCGGATCTTCTGCGGAAACAACCCATTCTCATGGCACGAACTTCTTACACATGCAGAATTCGCGCACAATCACCGACCACACTCCGTAACGGGAAAGTCCCCGTTTTACCTCATGATGGGCTACGAACCCCGTGCCCTACCTTCTATTGTCCCCGACACCAAGGTCCCCGCGGTCGAGGAACGCCTTAAGTCCCTCACCGCCTCTCGCGACAAAGCCCTTGCTGCACACGAACTCGCTCGCCAAACCATGGCCCAACGCACCACGTCCAAGTTCCAGCCTTTCGTCAAAGGAGACAAGGTCTGGCTGAAAGCCCGCAATCTCAAGCGGAACATTGTCAACCTGAAGTTCGCCCCCAAACGGGAAGGACCCTTCTCCGTCATCAAAGTCCTGTCACCCATCACGTACATGTTAAAGCTCCCGTCCACATGGAAGATCCATCCGGTCTTCCACGCTTCTCTCTTATCGTCGTATCGCGAAAATGACGTACACGGCCCCAATTTCACACGACCACCCCAGACCTTGTAGAAGGCAAGGAAGAGTACGAGATCGATAAGATCTTACGTCACCGCGGAACTCCGTCCAACTGCTCCTTCCTGATCCGATGGAAGGGCTACACCACCGAAGAAGATTCTTGGGAACCTGAGCCAAACCTGAAGAATTCTAAGGCCGCTCTGACGGCTTATAAAAACCGTCACCCCTCCGCTTTCCCCTCAAACCCTTCGCCTTCGTCACTTCGCAAACATGACAACTTCCCCCCTCCGCAACGTCGCCTTCGTCGCCGATGACGTCGAAGACCCCTCCACCTCCGTCATTGACTCTTTGTCCACCGAGTCCACCGTAGAAGATACCTTCTCCGAGGTTTCCACCCTCGTCAAGACTGTCACCGATGAGAACCGTCCTCCATCTCCCACTCTTGCTGACGCCGGTTGGAACAGCCTCCCTCCGGACTCCCCGTTCCGTGCTCTCCTTGTAGATATCCCTCGTCTTCCCGCACCACGTCCCATCCAAGCCGTGGACCTTCCCATCCATGCCCATCATCTCCGCCCTCAGGCAATTCCCTTTCCATATATCGCGGCCTTTCGTAACCGCGTCTATGATAGACGCATGGCCATTCCCATCAGCACCCATCTTGATATGGGCTCAGTGCTGTACTGTCTTGTACGCCTCTTATGGCAGATCGGTCGTCTTAATTTCATCAACCACCCCACCGCCGTCGCCATTCTCGGTGAAGCTAACACCGAACTCAATATCCTCGCTCATCAGCTAGAACTCGGAGAGTTCCTGGAGGACCTTGACCGATACCTTGCCGAGACCAACACTCAGCATTCTGAGCCATTACCCGTACCCATTCCTCCCATCACTCCCGTCGTCGCCCCACGTACTCCGTCCACACCATCCGCGTCCTCGTCCCCTCTCGACAATGAAACCATAGCCTTTATAGATCGGACCGAACTCCACCACCGCGAAAGCCTTGGTGAAGTCGCCCTCACCCGCGACAACCCACATTATCCCCAGGCCTGTTTTCAGTGCCATCGCCTCGGGCATTTTCGAGACCAATGCGCTGCCTACTACTGTCCCATCTGTCTTAAGTTCAAACCCGGCCATTCTCAGCGAGAGTGCCCTCTACGACAACCTTCTCCTAGGCCCTCTCCCTCTACCTCACCCTCGTCCCGTCGCTCCTCCCAACGCTCGTCCTCGTCTTCGTCCTCGCCCTGAGGAACTCCGCCGTCGAGTCCTACGCACCAGCGTAACCGACGACCTATCCGTCCCCATAACCGACGACGCCCCACACCCATACCGTCGACCTCCCAGGGGCCCCCACCTATCGATGAGAGAGAGGATGACGCAGACTACTTGTTCGACGACGCCGCCATGAGCAACATGACCGGTGAGCCCTACGGAGACTATAGGGAATATTGAAGTCGGTGACTTCAAGTCTACTAAGGGGGTAATGTTACGACTTATCCCGGACTACACTTTTCCTCGCTACTTATCGCTTACATACGCATGGGTATAAGTCCCAACTTGGACGTTCCTTTCTTTTCATCGCTGACTACGATACCATGACTCACCGTCCGTTCCCCTCGCACTTCACGTGCCTCTTATCACTTGCTTCATCAGCGATTCCTTCCACCACATTCTTCCACATTCTATGCTTGCCCTGAAGTACCATACGTATATAAACCCACGTCATCGCACCTATGCTCCTCATTCTAGTCTTACCAGTTCCTATCTTGTACTTCTTGTACCACTTCGGGAATACATTGTCCCCTCTCCATGATACAGGCCTCCTGGTAGCCTTAATACCTTTGTGCTAGTCATCTCGTCACGACCGCTCACGCGGGAGTTACCACCGTTAACTCGGTAGTCCTTGTCATCTGTCCTCAATCGTAGGCAGACCCCCTTGTCCACCGTTAACTCGGAAGTACCTTGGCCGCCGTTAGCTCGGTAGCAATCCTTGTCGCCGAACCTCGCTAGTAGGAAGGCTCTTCGTAGACATCTTGCAATCGTCAAGCTCCGTCGCCACTCGTCCACGGTTTAAAGACCGCAGTCATACTGGTTCTACGCCTGCCCATCCCCAGGTCAGCCGTAACAATAGCTGTGGGAATCTCGCTTAGCCTTGGTGAGACCGAATATAGTATAAGCCCTGGGATACATAACAGTCCATGGATTGTGATTTGGTCTGGTGGTTCCAGAGATATGGCCATTACAAAACAGCAATACCATTGCAATGGTTTTTTCACTTTTGTGCTAATACATATAATGATTGTGTCTGAGCTTAGATATATTCACACTCCTCTTGATTTGTAATCACTATTATTATATATTCTACCTTTACTATCTAGAAGAATATTATTCTCTCTATGCATGATGCTGGTCACTCTGCTTGCTTCTACTATTGTAGACTGCTCTACTATATTCAGACATTGAAAAAATAAGCTTTTTGAGCTTTTAAAGTCTTGTGGAGG
>JBBPTO010001844.1:0-13322 GCA_038094155.1 Pulveroboletus cf. aberrans
ATATAGTACAGCTAATGTATGGTCATGTTTGTATCCTGTTATTCATGAATAGTAACCATAGAAGGTCATAGAATGTTATGAAATATTCAAGAACATCTGATCTATCAGCTTGCTCTAGGGCTGGCCGATGAAATCACTGTATTTGAAATGTGTCAGTCAGCCACTTTAAGACCAGCCAATAGAAGCTGCTGAGTTATTGATAGAGGCCCTTGAATTTGACATAAGAAGTCATGATCAGTCATGACAGAAAAACACTCTGATGGATCATGGAATGTCACAGAATATGATCAGTCAGACATCATGAAAGATCTCAATACCTTTTGAAATGAGCATGTGACTGTCCAGCCCATGTGACTGACCATGTGACCTCAAGTTATGTGATCAGAGATTATGTGACATGTGACATTTGTGTGCAAGAAAGCCAGAGAAAAATAAAGAAAAATGAGGAGAAGAGAATGTATTGTAACAGAAATCTTCTGTCAAAAAGATGTTAAAGAACTCTGAAACCTTTTCTTGTGAAAGAATATGAGAATGATGATGATGAAGTGATTGAAAAGGTGTCCATGTTTTGTTCCTTGAATTTTTAAAGCAAAGGCCTGGATTGATGCCAGCCCCCTCCATCACTATGTGTGCCTTAGTAACTGTATTTTATATAATGAAATCTATGCAAATTCCTATCAAACTCATCATATTCTCACATACTCTAAAAACCATCAAAATCCATGCTCTGATTGACAGCAGTACAAATATCAATTGCATTGACTGGAGCTTTGTTCACAAGAACAAGCTTTCCACCTTCCATCTTAATGAACCCTTCTCTGTCTGCAACCTTGACCTTTTTATGAGCAAGAAAGGCAAGATGTCTTTCTCTACTACCCTCTTTGTCAATATTAAAGAGATCGTTAAAAAGGTCCTCTTCTATATCATGAATTGTGGATGACAGAATGTTATCCTTGTATCACCCTGGCTTAAGGCAGTCAACTTTCTCATCAACTGGTCTAGAAAGGCCTGCACCATCTCTGAAATCCTTGATGAGTCAAAAGACTTGTACCAGTCCCACATCACTAACCTCAAATGACATAATGCCCACTCCCCAACTCCTGCTCCTAAAGAAACCACAGCCTGCCATGTCTATGATGCCCAACTCTTTGACTACCTCCAAAAGGAAGCTGGGTTGAAGCAACTCTCTTTGACAAAGGAGTCTGCTAACATCCACCAAGTTGTCTACTTTGACAGACACCTTGCCTTCTTGAGCTTCAAAGCCCACACAAAATTTGTAAACAAATTACCACCACTACTGCGCTTTCAGCCACTGTTGACAAGGTTAAACCTCAAACAACCATACCCTCTTAATACACTGAATTTACCAAAGCCTTTATAAAAGAAGTATTTAATCATGTTTCCATCTCAATCTTATGGTTATAGAGGCCTTACTCTCAGACCATCCTAACCAACCCTTTGTTCAGTCAGTATGTTGGGGACTTCATGAAGGGTTTTGGCCCTGGGTGAACACTCACTTTGGTGAATGGCTGCTTACATGGGACAATTCCCAGCAGTCATCTAAATCAGATGAAGAAGCAGCCTTTCTGCATGCTCAAATTGACAAAGAAGTGAATATAGGACAGTATTCACCCACCTTTGGACCTGACCTTTTGGCAGGCATGTACAGCATGCTGATACATGCCATTCCAAAACCAGGACCCAAGTGATTTCACCTGGTCACCAATCATAGTGCAAGTCAATACACTTTCAATAACATGATCTCACAGGAGGACATTGCTGGAGTTATGCTCAACAACATTCATGACCTTGGAAATGCTCTCTGATTTCTTCGCCTGCATGACTCTCAATCCTCATTTATTTTATGAAAAGCTGACATAGCTGAAGCCTATCACCAGATGCCAATGCATCCTCTGTGGCAGATAAAACAAATTGTCTCCATCAATATGAAACACTATGTCGACCACTGTAATGTGTTTGGAGGGCGTGCATCTCAACATATCTTCCACACTTTCATGTCCCTCGTGATCTGGATTGCAGTCATCAAGCTGTTAATCTATTTCCTGTATATATATGTTGATGACTCTTTTTCACCACAGAAAAAGGGAGAGCTCTCCTTCTATAACTGATATGGCAAATTTCTGCCTTCAAATTTCACCTGTCTTCTTAAGCTCTGGGATTATCTGGGTTTGCTGCATGAGGAGAAAAAAACAAGTCTTTGGTGATGAGCTTCCTATTATTGGCTTTGATGTTGACCCAAATCTCATGCATGTTCACATGTTACCTGAATCCAAGCAATAGCTTATCTCAGCCTTGCAATCCTTTGGAGCTCATGGAACTTGTCATCCTCTTTGCAAGTTTCAGCAGATCATGGGGCACTTAAACTGGGAACTCAATGTCTATCCTCACCTTTGGCCTGGCCTGTGTGCCCTATATTGCAAAACAGCCAGGAAACTGCACCAACAAGCTCTTCTTTGGGTCAGTCAGGCCATTGAGCATGAGTTAGAATGGGTGGTCAAGTGGTTGGAGCAAACTGATGGAGTCTATTTCCTGTGTTCTGTCTCATGGTCATATTACAACTTACCCCCTTCAGTTCTCAGAGTTTATTGCAACGCCTCACCCTATGGGCTGGCATTCTGGTATCCTCATCTAGGTCTCACTTATCAAGCACCAGCTGAAGAAATCTTTAACAACAATGGCAGATCAAATTTTTACCTTGAGGCTCTCGCAGTCACAGCTGTGCTATTTGATGCTTCATCATGTCTTCAGAATGGAGAATGCATTGCTGTCTTCACTGATAACATCAATACTGTTCAGCTTTTCAACTTGCTCACAGCATTGCCTAATTTTAACTGAATGTTGATAAAGGTAGTTGATGCTCTTCTACACAAAGAGATTGATTTCCAGGTCTATCATGTTTCAGGAATTCACAACACACTTGCTGATCTCCTATCTCATTTCAGGAACGAAGAAGCCAGAGCACTACAACCACATGTTGTGGTTGCTTCCTTTTAACCCCCTTGAAATGTGCTGGGGGTAACTGATAAATGAGTATGCTTAAACATCACTCCTAACAGCCACACTGGGTTGCCTGAAGTCTGAAGCACCTCCTCATCGAACGCTCCATTACCCTATCATGTGCCCTTGACCATTCAATGCAGGCTACATATTCATCTGTGCTCAACTCTTATCTCATGTTCTGTGAGATTCATCAATGCAACTCCACTCTGTCAATCAAAAATCTCTTCCTTTACATCACATTTATGGCTCACCACATTGAACCTCACTCAATCCAAACCTATCTTGCTGGAATTGTCTCGAAGTTAGAGTCCTCCTACCCAAGTGTCCATGAAATGCAGAGTGCCACTTGTAGGTCACACCTTGCAGGGTGCTATGTGACACTTCTCTTTGCCTATCAGCCAAAAGGCTCCCTTAACCAGGGATGACCTAACTCACATGTTCCAGCTCCTCCTGGCACCTTTTACCCATGACAACCTCCTTTTTATCACTCTTCTCATCATCAGCTTCTTTGGATTGCTTCAACTTGGGGAGCTCATCCAACCTGATGACTCTAAACTTCAGTCCTTCAGCAAAGTCTTGTGGTGTCACACAGTTCAAGTTAACATGTCAACACTCAGCTTCTCTATCCTGCAATCCAAGGCCGATCACATCTTTGAAGGTGATCAGGTTGTTATTCAGCAGAATACATTGGAACCAGATCCCTTTGGTCTCTTTCAGCAATATCTGACTTCATGCAATGCCCGATTTCCACTCTTCCCTCAGCTATGGTTGTGGGAGAATGGAGCCTTACCTCAGCATAATTGGTTGCTACATTGTCTTCACTCCTTTTTCCCCAATTCTATAGGTGGGCATTTCTTGTGTGCTGGTGGGGCAACTTCCCTTGCAGCAGCAGGCATGCCACCCTCGCAGATTCAAGCCATTGGGCATTGGAGGTTGAATGCCTGGGAAAGATATATTAGGTGACATCCTACCTTGTTGCAGGCTATACTGTTTCATGGGCAGAACATTCACAATCTGCCCTTTGCTTCTGTTTAACCATATGCTGTGCTTCCCATTCTTCTCTCCTTACCCTCCCTTCCTTCCTCAATAAAGCCACATTTCAGCATGCCTTGCAGTGTCTATTTCTGTACCATACCTAGTTTCAGGGGCTTCCCCTGGAATCTAGTCTGGGGTCACTGCTGGGTGACCTGGCTTTGCTGGCTTCACATCTCAGTGCCTCACCTTGACTGCAAACCAATTAGTTGGGGTTTAAACCTGTTTACACTAAGCTAATTGGTTAAAGTTGCTGTTTCACATGCCTCACCTTCACCAGCCATTCAGTTGCCACCTTCTCATTTCTAACTCTAACAGCAAGACATAGGGGATGACGTTTGACCATTTGTTCCTATCGCCCCTCATCATCTCACCAGGTAAGTCATTGGGTAGTCTTCCTTCCTCTCTTACAACAGACCCTCATTGTATCACTAGTCACTCAGATTTGTCAAAATTTCATCACCCATCCCTCCTTCTCCCTGTATTTATATAGTGTGCCTTGCAGCATCCATTTCTGTACCATACCTAGTTTTGGGGGCTTTTCCTGGAATCTAGTCCAGGGTCACCCAGTGTATTCACCTTGATAACTCCTTCATTCCTAAAGTTGAAAAATTTTACCCACTGTTCCCAGAAAGGGAGAAGGCTACTGAGGATTTTATCCAGGAAAACTTCAACTGCAGAAAGATCCACCTCTGAACTTTCCTCAAGCATTCCTCTTTTTTTTTTCATTAAAAAAAAGAATGGAAAGCTTTGCCTGTGCAAAGACTACTACTACCTGAATTAACATACTGTTCAGGATGTACAGTGGCTCAAAAAAGTGTTCCAATGTTGGTGCATTTGGAAGAGATTGGTTAATTGCCAGTGAAGAAAATCAAAATTGGCCAAACACTTGCAGGAGCAAAGGTAGTGTGTGCTCTGGGCTTCCTAACCCCACTTGGATTATTTGATTCGGTTGTTATGCCACTGAGTTACAGCCATTTTAAAATGACATGTCATTGAGACACTTATTTGAGCATCATTCCAATTCTATACTTTTAGTACTTAGTGTGTCTTCCTTTGGCCTTAATCACCACCTCTAGCCTTCTAGGCATACTTTCTATCAATATTTAACCTTCTTGGCCTCAATCATGCCCCACTCCACTGCAATCCTCTCCTAAGGTTTTCATACTTTTCTAGCTTCTCTCAAATAGTTGTTGAGCTTTTGTTTCAGGATTTGCCAGATATATTCAATAGGGCTAATGTCTGGAGATTGTGGGGGCCAATCCAGAATCTTGATACCATGAGATTCAAGCCATTCCTAAGCTCTTATGGAGGAGTGCTTGAAGTCATTATCCTGTAGAAAGATAATGTCTTATTCAGAAATATCAGAGTTTTTCATGCTATGAAGCAAATTACCCCTCAAAATGGAGACATACTGCTCAGCATTCATCTTGCCCTCCATCCCTGCCAAGATGCCAATACCATTTCAGCCCATACACTCCAAAACCACCAAGGAATCTCCCTCAAACTATATCATTTACTGTACCTTCCTATCCTGTAAAGGCTTACCTGCTATTTTTCATACATACTTTCTTCCATCTGATCCAATCCTGTTAAGCTTGGTTATATCTGACCAAATAACCCTAGTCTAGTCCTCTATAGTCTAGTTTTAATACTTAAGGGCAAAGGCTAGCCTCTGTTTTCTATGTTTGACAGATAGAAAAGGCATTTTCTTCTTAATCACAGCCTTCAAGAAAGCAGACTTGGAAACATTGTAACAGTTTGGAATGAGATAGAAGAGGAGAGAGCAGAATTGATGAAATGGGTAGCTTGAATAGCATTTCCAGTGGTATAATCCTTCTCTTATCAGTAGAGGAAATCTTGGAAGAACATCCTAGCATGATGTTTTCCTTCTATAGAAGTTATCATTTGATGACTCTGGCCACAGTGGACTTCCACAACCCATTTTGAGAGGAGATCTGATGAATAGAGAGATCAGATTCAGCAAGGAAAAGAATATCAACTTTAATAGAGGTAGGAATGGACTTCATAATGATATTGATTAACTGAGTGGGATGAGTATTATTTATACACCTTAGAATTACCTAATTTACATAATTATTCAGGATCAGGGCATAAAATCCATTAGAAGTTGTCATATTCTTATATTATTTACCAGATAATGAATCACAGCATGATGCTCAAATAAGTGTTCCAATGATATGTCATTTTAAAATGACTGTAACTCAGTGGCATGACAACCAAATCACATGATTCAAGTGGGGTTATGAAGCCCAGAGCACATACTACCTTCACTCATGTGAGTATTTAGCCTTGTTTGGTTTTCTTCACTGGCAATTAACCAATCTCTTCCAAATGCATCAATATTGGGACACTTTTTTGAGCCACTGTATGTAGTGCATTCTCTGAGTCAAACATGGGTGAAAGAGATCCTAAAATGCTTAAAGAAGTGAAAGCCTCACCCGATTGGCCAGAATGGAAGAAAGCCATTCAAACTGAGCTAGAAACACTCAAAAAGATGGGCACATGGAAAATGGCAAATGCATCCAAAGACAGAACACCAGTCACAAGTGAATGGGTATTCATACAGAAATATAACAAGGACAGCAAGCTACTAAAATATAAGGCACAATTAGTTGCCAGAGGCTTCAGCCAAGTCCCAGAAATAGATTTTAATGAAACATATGCACCTGTTGTCCATTTAGAGACAATACGAGCCATCCTAGCACTGGCAGTTGCACATGACTGGGAGATTCAACAAATGGACATAAAAGGGACATACCTCAATAGTGACCTCAAAGAAGAGATATTTATGAATTAACCCAAGGGCTTCCATGATGGGATGTCCAGATTATATCATCTGATAAAGACCATATATGGCCTGAGACAGTCTGGGAAAGAATGGAATCAAAAGACGGATGATCAACTATGAAACATGGAATTCAAACACTTACATAGCAATCCATGTGCTTACATCCATAAAACAAACAGAATATAAATTATGACTGTATGGGTCAGTGACTTGTTACTCTTCACAAACACAAAGGAACAAATGAATCACCTAAAAAGAGACCTAGTCAATCTGTTCAAGATCACTGACCTCAGTGAATCAAATAAACTTGTGGGTATCAAGATATCCCAAGATAAATATAAAGGTGAAATCACAATAAAACAAACCAAATATATATGTAGAAAGCCTTCTCAAACGCTATGGTATGCAGGATGCAAACCCTGTATCAACACCATTAGACACAGGCATAAAACTGGAACCTCACAAATCTGAGCATAAAAATAGCACACCTTGGGGTGACAGCAATTATGCATCACTGACAGGCTCATTGATGTATGCAGCCATAGTGACATGACCAGATATCACATATGCTGTGAATTGGTTATGTTCATTTAATGCCAATCCAGACCTGGTCCATTGGATTGCAGCCAAATGAGTCCTAAGATATTTAAAAGGGATGAAAAATATCAGGATCACTTACTCAAGGTCCAAGTCAAAAACAACAAACACAGACTTCGAAGCATACATGGATGCTGGCTTCACGAATCAAAGTGATTTGACATCGACCAGTGGATCCATCTTCATGATGAGCAAAGGAGCCATTGTGTGGAGCACTAAAAAGGAGAGCACAGTAGCACTCTCAACAGCAGAGGCTGAATATACAGCCATGGCTAATGCGGGAAAAGAGATCCTGTGGCTGCGAAACCTATATACCGAATTAGGATATGCGCCGCAAGGACCTACCACGCTACACGCCGATAATCAATCGGCCATTGCCATAGGCGCAAACGTACAATTCCACAAATGCTCGAAATATTTTGACCTACGACGCTTATACCTCCGCGACCAGGTTCGAGACGGAAGGATTAAGCTAATTTACTGCCCGCGGACCTGACGACAAAGGCACTGCCACGCGCAGGACATCGCCGACACACCCTCGGCCTGTCACTGGCTTGAAGGGGAGTGTTGGGTACCAAGCCGGCGACAAGCCGAGCTACATAAGCAATAGAGTATTATTGTATATTAGACGATAAGTAGGATAGGAGAGATAACGAACAATCAATCGTTCTCTCACCATCTGTCCGAACCTAAGAATTTTGAATAGCAATGCCATTGTGTATTTTATTTTACTAAAGCAAGAATTTAAAGTGAAATTTAATACATAATAGTATTAGAGATACAAGAACAAAAGTGAGCCTAAGGCTCACTTTTGTTCTTGAATGCAAGGGCCCTCACACGTGACTGAACTTCAATGACGTCACTTAGGAGCATGTCATAGGCGCCTGCAGCGCGCCGCCTGAGCCAGTCTGGGATACATCTTTGACCATGTACCGCCAACTCGTGTCCCGCTCCTCTCGCCCCGCTGTATACCTCGGAGCTTTTCGTCCCCCCGCTGTAAGCCCCTCCAGCCGCGCGAGTCCAAACCACGCATCTTGACTCTTATCGCGCACGCAGGCCTCCAGGACGTTGGCGACGACGACGCCGCCACCGTCGTCCCAAGGCCAGCCTGGTTCCTCGCCTCCACCACAAAGCAGTAACACGTTGATCATCCTCTCCGCATTGGGTGCACTCGGAGGACTGTACTACTACTATACTCGTGGACAACCCGCTGCCGAGCGCGAGGCTGCGAGGCGCAAGGAAGAGGAAGTGGAGAAAAAGGTAAGGGAGTTTGGGGAGGCTGGAAAGAACAGGGTGGAAGACGTCGCGAAACAGGGTCAGCAACACTATGACCAGGCCAAGGTGGGATGAACCAAATCCGATATCACCTGCTATTGCTCATCGACAATGAAATCAGACGACTGTGCAGGATAGCGCTGCTGCCGCCCGTACCAGGGCTTCAGAGGCGCGCACCGATCTGACAGAACGGGCGCGTCAGAGCGCACATGAAGCACAGGTCAGATTCGATGAGCTGAGGAACACCGCGGAACGCAAGATAGGTGATGCCCGTGATCGTTCAGAGAAGAGATTCGAGGAGAGCAAGGAAGGGGTCGCCCGTCAAGCACGCGAGGCTGAGAACAAGACTCGCAGTTGGTTTGGTTGGGGAAGTTCAAAGTAAAACGTAGATGGGAGCATGGGTCTTGTAAGACTGCCAAGATGACATGAACTTAGGCTCTATGCAGAGGGTCGATGTTGTACTAGTACTTCGTGGTATTTTATCAGTTTCTTTAACCGACATTATAGACAAGCAGATTTTTGGAGGTCACGATTCACAAATAGTTCGGCGCTAGCCGGCTAATGCGCTATCTCATCAATCTCTTTTCCGCCACGCGAGAAGGACCGTGGTAAGTGTATATTCAAAGCGTCCTCAGTTCTAGACAGTTGACCGATTCAAGCGTCGCACGTTCGTTTGGGCTTTCAAGATGAACGAGCTCGAGGACCGGGTTGTTCTCGTCGGCGTGGGGTACTGGATATAGTGAGAGAAACTTCTCGTTCTCACCATCTCGTCTCTCCAGGGGAGCGACATGCTCTGGTAAGACAACCCTCGCAAAGCATCTTCGAAGCATTCTGCACAACAGTTTCATAATCCATCAGGATGTGAGTATATGATTTAGTTGTATCGCAAGTGTTCAGATTGATAACAATCTTGGTAGGATTTCGCTCCCGTAAGGACACTTCCCTGGCTGTATTTTTGCGACTAAGGATTGGAACTCCTTGATAGCCGGAAGAATTGATCCCGATGCACCCAGTTCATGATGTGGCGGACTGGGATGCACCACAGGGGGCTATTGATTGGCCCCGATTGCGGGTATTCCTAAAGACGGTGAAGGAGACCGGAAAGATTCCTCCTGATCATAGAAGTCACGACCACATGAACGAACAAAAAGACATTCCTATCACCGATTCTACATTTCAGGAGTTCAGAACTCGTTTTCAAGAAGTTCAGGACGAACAACGGAAGAAGGGGATCCGTGTTACATGGGGACTCGTCGACGGATTTTTACTTTATTGGGATAAAGTAATCGCATTGCAATTTTCTGGCCGACGTACCCTTCTCACTGACGCCACGTAGGAGATCATAGACCTACTAGACGTCCGATTTTTCCTACGAGTGCCCCACGACGTGCTCAAACAAAGGAGACACGAACGACACGGATACCATACCGCAGGTAGGAGTCCGGTCATCTCGACTTCCTGGCGTGTTTGGTGATTGACTCCTTCCCTTCTCCACTCACACTATGCTTTGTTTGCCTGTTGCGCGATTGTTCTCTATCCACGTCTTTGAACTTCTCTCTTGCCGTCCCCTCGCCTTTCCACGCGAAACGCGTCACCCATGGCTATCGGTTTGGAGTGCAATTCAATCCAGAGGGAGCCCTATGGCGGGACCCACCCATGTACTGGGAACACATTGTATACCCTGCCTACGTCGAGGCGCACGAAGGCATGTTCGAGAAGGGAGACGTGGAAAACGGGAAGCCGACAGGAGAACGGGTGCCGGGTCTTGTGGTGATCGAGCCTGCGAAGAAAGGGGCAGAGATGAGCATAGACGATATCGTCCGACGTTGCTGCGATGTGCTTTAGAACAGCAGGCCTGGATGGTGTGCCTGTAACATAGTTGATGGCAAAGCATTTGAATCCGAATTTCACGAGCGGGAAGAAATCACATGAGTATGTGACATTCGGCGGCCTCCGATTGGTTGTCGGGTGCATACATCTATTCAGGAGTTCAGAGGTTCCGAAACGCCGCTCTTCATTCTCCTCACAATCAAATGGCTCAAGTCGTCGTCGTCGGTGGCGGTCTCGCCGGTCTCTCCGCAGCACACACTCTCCTCGAGCGTGGCGCCAACGTGCTATTACTCGATAAACAAGGGTGCGTGATTCTCCCCCGCGAACAGCGTGAGCATGCGTTGACGTGCCTCAGCTTCATGGGCGGCAACTCTACCAAGGCTACCTCCGGCATCAACGGCGCAGGCACGCAGACGCAGCAAGAAGCTGGGATACCCGACAATGCCAAAATCTTTTTCGACGACACCAAGAAATCAGTGAGTGCCTCTCGACGCTGGCGCGAAGACGTCCTCACATACAACGTTCTAGGCTCGTGAACTCGCTCGGGACGACCTCATTCGCGTGCTCACAGGACGTTCGGGCGACGCAGTGAATTGGCTGCAGAACAAGTTTGGCCTCGACCTTTCCAAAGTCGCTCGTCTAGGTGGTCATAGCCAACCTCGTACACACAGAGGTAGCGCACAGTTCCCCGGAATGGTGCGTCGTTGCTACTGGATGCGACTAGGCATGCGTGCTCACTCTACCCCTTGCCAAGGTCATTACTTATGCGCAGATGGAGCGTTTGGAAGATTTGGCCGTCAGTCAGCCTGACAGAGTCAAGATTCACAAGAAGGCTCGAGTCACCAAGCTCCTCAAGGACGAATCGGGGGCCGTGAACGGCGTCGAGTATATTCGCAGTGGAAAGACGGAGACCGCCTATGGACCCGTCGTCTTGGCCACTGGAGGTTACGCCGCAGACTTTACATCGGATTCGTTGCTGAAGAAACACCGCCCCGAGTACTACGACCTTCCGACGACCAACGGCGACCACTGCACCGGTGACGGTCACAAGATGGCCATGGCCGCCGGTGCTAGCGCCGTTGACCTCGAAAAGGTCCAAGTCCACCCGACTGGTCTTGTTGACCCTAGCGAACCCGATTCCAAGGTCAAGTTCCTGGCCGCAGAGGCCCTTCGTGGTGTCGGTGGTCTCCTGTTAGACAGAAACGGCGATCGTTTCGTCGATGAACTGCAGCACCGTGACTACGTCACCGGTAAGATGTGGGAGAACGGCAAGGTATATGTTTCAACTAGGGGTTTTGACATGTATACTGACGTCTCTGCCCTCACCAGTACCCTATTCGCCTCGTCCTCAATGGCCAAGCTTCCCGCGATATTGAATGGCATTGCAAGCACTATGTCGGTCGAGGTTTGATGAAGCGATTCGACAGTGGTGAAGCCCTCGCAAGGGAGATGGATATCTCGCCTGCATACCTCAAGAAGACTTTTGACACCTATAACGCTGGTGTCAAGGCCAAGAAGGACCCTTTCGGAAAGAAGGTAACTATTTTTCTGCTGCTCATCTTCCCAATTCAACCTGTCTTTCCAGTTCTTCTCGTCCGGGGATTGGACTATGAACGACTATTTCAATGTCGCAGTCATGACGCCTGTTCTTCACTATACGATGGGTGGTCTAGAGATTGATGCTGAGTCGCGGGTGGTTGGAAAGGACGGAAAGCCAATACCAGGTCTCTTTGCCGCTGGTGAGGTTGCAGGTGGTGTCCATGGCGCCAACCGACTTGGTGGTTCGTCGCTGTTGGGATGTGTCGTTTTCGGACGTGTCTCTGGTGACTCTGCGGCTGCGTACCTCCTTCAAACGACAAGTGCAGTCATTGAGAAGGCCGGTGGCCGTCTTGGTGCACTGGCAGGGCAACTTGCACCTCAACCGACCGCATCTCAAACCACCCCATCTCCCTCGGCGCCAAGTGCTGCCGCACCTTCGTCGGCAGTCAAGGAATACACGACCACCGATGTCGCCAAGCACAACAAGCAGGACGATGTCTGGGTTGTCGTGAACGGACAGGTTCTGGATGTTACGTCGTTTTTACCTGACCATCCAGGAGGAGAGAAAGCGATTCTGCTGTATGCTGGACGTGATGCCACGGAAGAGTTCAACATGCTTCACGATCCCAAGGTGAGTCACGTCCGGACTGTCGTCGCGGCGCGACCCGCCTCACCGTTCTTACAGGTCATCCCAAGATATGCGCCTGAGTCGGTGATTGGCGTACTGAAGAAGTAAGCAAGCGTGCACGTCGCCCGGACCTCTGGCGGAAATCGATTGGGGCGAATCGGTGGACGTTTGAATGTAATCGTGACATGTGCGAGCTGCTCACTACCCCGTTTTACATACTCTGTTGTATTTGAATCGTGATGGACAAGTTTCTATCTAATATTTAACATTCAAGGCCTCTTGCGCGTGGGCTGAGTCACGAGAGGGGAGTGGGGTCGACCTGGATGACTGCGAGACCAACTCGATGCATTTGGACAGGAGAGCGAACGTCACACTTTCCCTTCTATCCGTGTCGATTGGACAGCCATCTCCCCTTCCCACATCTCGTACCTATCCGCATTGTCTTGAAAATATTCAATAGGGGTACTCATGCTCCAAACTGTTCCACGGTGGTTGTATCTTCCTTCGCCTGCGCTTCCTGCACTGCGCCCACGACGAACTCTAGACGAGCCCCATGAAGTGGTACACGGCGCCCCTACCCATTCGTGT
>JBBPTO010001845.1:0-13317 GCA_038094155.1 Pulveroboletus cf. aberrans
AGCGGACGGTCCTACCAGTCAAGGGACTGATAGGGAGAGGAAAGGTTATGGACCTTGGTGGAAGAACTCACCAAGGGTAAATGGAGTATCGCAAGGTAGAGGGTCTAGAGGTAAGACAGAAGGAGGGAACTCGACTTGACTGTCTGAGTTGGATGAAATTCTAACTGGAGAGCGACCATGAGGGAGCTCTCCCTAAATACTTTACAGGACTGTTTGTACCTGTATAGGTCTCTATCATATATGGATAGGAATGAGTCATAAAACATGACTGAATGAACGAAGATATCGGTAGGATATAGATACTAGCCAATGGCATAAGTATCTCGTTTCTATAGTAAATGATGAAACAATATAAGAGTGGAGATAAGCGATGACTATACAGTCATGATCTAGAACCTTGGTTATGTAATAAAAGAGCTGAAAGCGAATACCAAGTTTCAACAAATACTTCAGAAATGATTCAGATTGATGTGTGGCACTGTCAGGATGTCTCCGGATGGCCTAAAACTCTAAAAACTAGGGCTCGGAAATGTCAGTGCAGACAAATTTCTCAGAAATGAAAGTTGGAATGAAAGTTTTTGAGTGCTGCTCGCTGGGGACTGAGCCTAGGGAAGTCCCTGAGTGCTCTCTTGAATCCCCTCACAGTGGGCTCCAGTTGTAAAGACAGCAAAAGGACTCCGGAGTGTAGTCCTGTGCAAGAAATAGGGGTGCGAGTGTATATCTCAACCCAAGGGGATTGCAAAAAAGCAAAGGAAAAGAAAGAGGACTGTAGGATTGGCTCACTGAATATCCACAGGACACTGGAAAACTCGAGTCTGGCTTCCTCCTGTTTGGTAGGGCTAGGAAACCAACTTTGGTTGCTGGACTTGAGGAAAACTTGAAGGGAAAAGTGAGGAAAAGACTAGGAAACCGGACTTAGAGGCTTAGGAATAATGGTGGTTACTTGTACACTGTCTAGGGACTAAGGCTTAGGTATAAAAGTCTAATCTGGGCATACCCGAATGAAATACAGTAAAGGAAACATAAAAAAGGCAAAAGCCCAACCAAACCCGGAGCACGGGAATGGTGTCCGAGGCGTGGGAACACTGGGTCCGGTGTGCGGGAACTCGGGTCCGGACATCAGACTCAAAACTAACCTTCGGACTTCAACTGACTTGACTCGGATTGGGACAAACAGCAGCAGATGGTCTCGGGTTTGATAGGAGCGCAGGATAGGGGCTATCAGACCGTGGGAAAACACCAGATATCACTGTAGGGAACTCCACTTTCCTACACCAGTGCGCAGGAATTCAGTATCCAGTGAACCAGATAGGTATTCTATATGCATGGGTCCGGGTCCAGTACATCAAATTGAAAGGAAACGGTAGATAAAGGGTAGATGGATCAAAAATTGACCTTCAGACAACTACCAGATCGACTTGGATCAGGATAGACAGTGGCATGGAGTGGTCTCAGATCAACTAGAGTGCAGGATAGGGGTTACAGGATGACTAGGAATGACCGGATGTCACTGTAGAAAACTACACTTTCCTACACTGGTCTCCTCTGAAGGACTCCATCCCATCACTCATCAGACATCCAATACTGGAACCCTTTTCCCCGTCAGACCAATTGTGATTGGTTCAGATCTTGTTTCCTCTTATGTTCGCTCCATTCCTCTGACATATGTTCCATCCCTATGATCTCTTCTGTGTTACATTTCATTCTTATATCCTATGTACATTGCCCCTCAGCACCCTATGATCTCTGACCATTATGTACCTTTACATATGGTTCCTCCATTCTCCATTCTGGACTCCAATCCAATCCCTCTGTATATAAACCCGAGACCTCTGCATGTACTCCTTAATTTGAATATTGATATCGCTTGACGTCTCTATTGAAGTCACTCATGATGTTCTCTCTCCTCTGAACCCCATCCAATCCCGATGAAGTTTCCCTCCTTCTCTTATCCTCCTCACTTGTCCCTCCTATCTCTGAAATGAGAACCCGACAGTAGGCAAGGGTGCAACACATAAGTCCTACACCAAGTCCTCACCCCCATAACTCCTCATCTCTGCCCCGTTCCACCTTTGTCACCTCCACATGTTGCTCCGTCTCATCTCCATCGGACCTCTGGCCCATCTAGTGTTCTTTCGCCCCAGAGTTGACCAATATACCTTGGACCTCCATTGAACGAAGACCTGGAGAAGTTTAGCATCCTGACAAGTACACTATAAGTATAGTAGAAAACTATTCAGTAGATGGACTGAATCAAAAAGAAATGGATACAGGGAACTGGATATGTATGAGTAGAGCAGACTGGAACCAGATGAACACAGATAGACATGGATGCTTGATGACTTGACAATGACCTAGTGAAAGTCAAATATATAGATGTAGAAAGACTGAATACGGACCTAAGGAGCGACGGCTCCTTACAATGGATGGAAAGAGGGTGATATGTGGTGGGGTATGCAAGGGCTGCACAGGGAGATGTGGGCAGCAAGGCAAGCATGGTAACAAAGTGAAATAGCAAGGAGGAGCCTGCACGAGAGAGTTGGGACCACATGAGGTGACAATGTGGGGTGCCATGGATAACATGTGGGCAATGCGCTGTAGGGAAGTAGAGTTCCCTACAGTGATATCCAGAGTTTTCCTGCAGTCCAATAGCCCCTATCCAGTGCTCCTACCAAATCTGCGACTGTTTCACTGTTGTTCATCCCAACCCAAGTCAAACTAGTTGAAGTTTGAAGGTCAGTTTTGAATCCAATGTCCAGACCTGAGTTCTCACATACCGGTCCCAGTGTTCCCACATCTCAGAAACTGTTCATGTGCTCCAGATTTGGTTGGGTTTTTGCCTTTCTTATGTTTTCTTTACTGTACTTCATTCAGGTATGCCTGAATTAGACTTTTGTATCTAGGACTTTGTTCCTAGACAGTGTGTAAGTAATCACCACCATTCCTAAGCCTCTAAGTCCAGTTCCCTAGTCTTTTTCCTACATTTTCCTTCCAGTTCCTCTCAAGTCCTGCAAGATCAGTTGGTTTTCTAGCCCTACTGAGCAGGGGAAAGCCAGACTCAAGTTTTCCAGTGTCCTGTGGACATTTAGTGAGCCATTCCTACTGACCTCTTCTTTTTCCTTTCCTCTCTTTGCAATCCCCTTGGGTCAAGAACTACACTTGCACCCCTATTTCTTGCACAGGACTACACTCCAGAGTCCTTTTGCTTTTACAGCACAGTGAGGATGTGGTGATGGGATAAGTGGTGTGACCAATGTGACATAGAGTGAAAAAAAAAACCTAAGTTCCATGCATTAGGGACTGAAGTGTAGACTTACCTACACTTTCTAAGGTAGTACCAGCTGTCGAGTTGTCTGAGATTGCAGCTGCAGGCTCTGCACAGAAAGATGTTGTCTGTGTAGTCTGTGCAGGTCCTTGAAGGAAATAAAATTCTGGAAACTCTGTACTTGAAAAGGCTGGTTTGCTAATGCTTTCACCCCAGAGTTGACCAATACTGTCATATCCCATCCTAACCCCAATTCCCACACCTCCAATCAACCCTCCGATACTTCCTATGCCACCTCCGACTCTGACTCCCTCATCTCTGGTCTCTTCTGAAGGACTCCATCCCATCACCCATCAGACATCCGATACCGGAACCCCTTCCTCCGTCAAACCAATTATGATTGGTTCAGATCTTGTTTCCTGTTATGTTCCCTCCATTCCTCTGACCTATGCTCCATTTCCTATGATTACTTCTGTGCTACATTTTATTCATATATCCTATGTACATCGCCCCTCGGTACCCTATGATCTCTGATCATTCTTGTACCTTTACATATGGTTCCTCCATTCTCCATTCCAGACTCCGATCCGATACCCTTGTATATAAACCTGAGACCTCCACATGTACTCCTTAGTTCAAATATTGATGTTTCTTGATGTCCCTGATGTCTCCTGATGTCACTCGATGTTGCTTGATGTTCTCTCTCCTCTGAACTCCATCCGATCCTGATGAAGTTTTCCTTCCTCCTCTTATCCTCTTCACTTGTCCTTCCCATCTCTGAAATGAGGACCTGACAGTAGGCAAGGGCACGACACATAAGTCCTGCACCAAGTCCTCACCATAACCCCTCATCTCTGCCCCATTCCACCTTCATCACCTCCACACATCACTCCATCTCATCTCCGTCGGACCTCCAGCCCTTCCTGCGTCCTTTCACCCCAGAGTTGACTGATACACCTCGGACCTCCATTGGATGAAGCCCCAGAGGAGTTTAGCATCCTGACAAATACCCCTTGGACCTCCATCAGACAAAGCCCCAGAGGAGTATGGATCTTGACATAATGGCAACATGCAACTTAATAAATTCACCCCCTTCTCATTGACTGAAATTATCAGAAACTGTGTGCTATGGAGGGGCAAGGGTGCCCAGACTACAGATATAAGTGATAGAGGTGATAGGATGTGGCTAGAAACTCACCTCAGCTGTTGCACAGTAATGGCAGAACAACTGAGGGGGGAAGACAAAAGCAAACAGACTATACAGTGACAGAGATTGGAGCACATGAACTCTGATGTAACTCTGACATAATGTCCAGAATAGGAAATATGAGGTTATCAAGTGTGATGGTCAACTCCAAATAACACTGGAGTTAGGAGTTGAACTTCATAGGAGAAGCATTGAAGTTGTGGCAGAGCAGGCCTAGGGTAAGTTGGAGGACCTCAGAGAAGGTAGATTTTGACAGAAATCACTACAGTGTCAGTGATCTCATTGGCATTTGCCTGTAAGTTACTCATAGGTTATCTAATATGGTCTTGTCACATCCACATGGCAGTCACAGTGGTGCTATGGTGCTGTTCACTTAAACACCACCAGTTTCATGCAAACCTTTCACCACATTCAGAAAAAATCATTAATCTTAGTGCTTTTGTAAAAATGTTCCTTTTCAACAATAGAATAAAAGTATAAGACAGATTTTTTTATCTTAAATTTTGAGCAAGATAAATTTGTGGTTGACATTCAGTTCGGCCACATTCCAAAAATGGAATTACATGCTGTGCTACACATGATCAAAAATCTGTGCAACACTTTCTAGAACATGACGATGGGATTTGTACTTCATAGAGCTGAACATTTTGACCTGTACCTGTGGATCCTTAGTGTCCAAACTGGAGTGGTAAGCCTTCATCCACCAGTGCATCCAATGTTCCCACATTTAGATTGTCTTGAGCTCAACTGAAGCAAGTGCAAGTGGTAAATTCTCCTTTAGAGTCTCGAAGGTGTAGTTGCAGTGATCACGGAGATATTTTTTGACTTTACCCCAAAAAAACTCAGTGAAATTCAGCTCACAATGGAATTTTAGCAAGAATATGCAGAAGTGGCCAGCATTTTCAATCACTTCTTGAACCAGAGATTTCTGTTCTTTGAAGTCAGATTCCAGTTCCAAAATCTGCTTTCCACAGCAGTTGGTAGCACCAGGTTCACATTTACTCTTGCATTTTCCACAAAGCTTTGAGTGCTACAAACCATGTTCTTGGAGGACAATTTTGATCCCTCTTGGTTCATTAGGAAATTGTGGGTGATCATGGGAAAAGATCATTTCTTGCAATGTGTGAATACCATCTTGAATGAACCAACCATTTTGCATATGAGCTTGCTGTCCACCAGGATTTACATTCATGTAGGTGGCAAGTACTAGGGCATCTTCTGCATATGCAGAGTGAACCATTGGTGCTCTTATGTACCAGGTCAAAGCTGAGTGCTGAGCACTGAATAGGGTTACCATAGTATAGGGTTATGGGGTTAGTACCAATCCAGCCCAATTTGACCACTGCACCAAGTTGGTGGTGACTAAGTGAACAGCACCTATGATAGGTTCACCTGAAGGGCTTTGTGGTATCTCAAATAACACTCCATTATACTGTACATATATGTATAGGCTGTGTTGACTGCCTCATCACACCTCAGCCCCAACCTCACCATGTCCACACACTCTCAGGTTGTCTGTGATCAACTTATCTACTTCACTGGCAGGTTTTGCCTTGGCAACTCTACCACCCTAAATCACATCTGCTGGACTCCATTGAGTACAAAGATGTTTTATGTATCAACACTTTAGATGCAAACAAACAGGTTGGATCCCAACCTGCTGCACAGCTTGCACTGTCATTTAACATCCACAGGATACCACAAACCACTGGGGGCCCTACCATCTCATCGAACCACGAATACAATACTCGTACACGAACCAACTTCCTACAAGCTGTATATAAACCACGCGCTTTCATCCCCAAGACCTTCAGACTCTTCTTCCTTCCTTACCCTCTGCCTCTTCTTCGCTTTCGACCGGTTCGCTCGCCACAGGTACACCAAGTTGATTGTCGCGAGGACAGCAATGGTAACGGACATGACAATGAACGTGATCGTCGCCAATGTATATTTGGGAGCGGGAGAGAGCGACCCAAGGAGCCATATAGCGAGGACGCCGCCGAGGCCACTCATGGTGAAGGAGACGGCCGCTGCAGTAGCACGTCGAACATGCGGGGAACTGTTGTTTGCCATCCACGTGATCAATGCGGGTGACGTGCAATAAGTGCCAGTAACACAGAGAAAGAGGGCTCCGTAACGGACGTGGTTTGATGGGCTCGCTGTGCGTGTGCATTGGTCACACATTCGTCTGCTTCCAGGCATCACGAAGGACTGTAACATACCGTAAAACACGGAGAACCCGATCGCCTTGAGGGAAGAAAACAAAATGACCATGAATCCACGGCAATGGTAATGGTCGGATAGGGCGGCCGAGATGAGTGATGCTTTTCTCCCAAATGAATGAACGTCAAGGAAGTTGTTCAGTTGAAGTACGCACAAACAAATGCGACCGCGAACGGGGGAACGCTCATGAGCTGGGCCATGTTACCCGCATATCCGAGGTCAGCAACTATTGTCGGCTCAAAGCTAGCAACATGCTGGGGTGTGAGGCCAATTCCGGAAAAAGCATCAACAACGAAGGCTTACTATGACAGACCAAAAAGAATTGTGCCTGATAAGACCACGGATTAATTAGTTATACGAGGCGAAATCGGGAATGCCGTACCGGCAAGGAAGAACATCACCGAAAGGAGCCATGAGTGCGGTGATTTGACCAATCTACCGACCTCCGTCCAGCTAAAGCTGTCCTCCTCGTCGTTTTCCGACACGGATCCTGCCTTCTTCAGAGTGGAGACGACATACGCGCACTCCTGCGCTGTCAGGAAACGGGCCTTTTCGGGTGAGCGTGGAAAGAGAAAAAAGGAGGTCACTCCAAAGACAACCGTCAAAATCCCTTCCTGGAAGCGACGATGAGTGTCACATCACGATGCAGCTTCTGTACCACCTACCATAATGAATATCCACTCCCACCCAAGCTTACCGCCCTTTCCATTCATTAGGTCGATAGCAGCCGCCAACAGCCCGGAGAAAGCACCTGACAATGACGCTGAGGTATGGAAGGCTGCGACCCTGGCAAAACGTTAGACAGGATAACGTCGTGGTGAGTTGATACATACCGTATCTGCAGCCTGTCTCGAGGATAGAAAAGAGAGAGGTAGAGAACGATTCCAGGCAGAAGACCACCTGTTCCATTGGTGAACTGGAGAATGTGGTGTCCCAGAAATCCGAACCTTCAACCAACCCCAGAAAGAACCGGCACACCAATAGCTGAGAATAGTTTGTCACCAACCCTTGTATTTCTGTGAGTCACATCCAATATGGAAGCGAGTGTGATGATGACTCACCGTGTGTGATGGTGACCACGCCCCACATTGTGATCATACTAGGAAGGATGATGTTGGGTCCCACATACTGTGATCACAATTATATGACCGGTTGAATTCCCAACTGTGGTGTGATTCACCTTCAAGAGCAAGGAGACTGGAAGCTGGACAGCGAGATATGGACTGGTGCATGATGAGTTTGCCGTTAGGGAAACAAGAATTCGTACACCTACATATAAGTAACTGTCAGAGCCATGGTGTACTGTGGGATTGATCGATTAGCCATGATGCGAATTACCCCGATCACCTGACGTACTTGATAATTCGAGATGTGCAGCGATTTCTGCAAGCCAGCAACACGCGCATTCCCAATGTTAGTCCTGTCCTACGGGTAGTCCGTGTTAGAACGCATCCGACCCAGACAATAGAGTTACCAAGTTCGCAAGCAGAAAGAATATGGTGACCAATGGGATAACACATCTGTCGAGCTTCCTCCAGACGACACCCTCCAATGTGGCATCTTGCTCGGATTGCGATAATTCTTCGTCTGCGGTCTTGAGCTCTTCAAGTTCGAGGAGTTCCTTGCCATGAGTGGGAGACCGGCGTGGTGCTCCAATTTCGCCCATTCTGTACTGCAGAGCGATTGATAAATTCGATAATGTAGACTCACCGGGAGACCATATAAGCGACGATGATAACACGGTGTGAAAGAGAAAAGTGCGGGACCCACGGAGCTCCGTGTCTGGAAGCTAATACGATCATCGACATCACTCATTGGCCTCCAAACATGGTGTGATCCATATTCTAATCGCACGGCAGGTTCCGCGATGCGGAGGTTACACATGTGATTATGTTAACCGTTCAGACAGCCAAATGTTAAATACCATCCTTTGCTGGCAGAACATGGGTTCTCCTTGCATCCTGCATGTCTATGGCTTCAGAGGACTAGCCCCCGTCTCCACTGGTACAGCCATGGGCTCCAACAGTGCTGCTGGCGAGGTGGGGAGAGGTCAATAGTATCAAACCACAGCCAGTAATAAATGACTCCCCTATCATATTCTTAACAGCATTTTCCCCCACCTTGATCAGCCCTTTCCTTTCTATTAAACATTACAAAGCTTACTTGAATTTTGCTTATATGCATTTTAGAACTGGACCTGAAGGAGATTATATAGTTATAAGTAAAGAGATGCAAAGATCTCTTTATCTCATCCTCCGAGGCAGCGGACGGTCCTACCAGTCAAAGACTGATAGGGAGAGGAAAGGTTATGGACCTTGGTGGAAGAACTCACCAAGGGTAAATGGAGTATTGCAAGATAGAGGGTCTAGCGGTAAGACAGAAGGAGGGAACTCGACTTGACTGTCTGAGTTGGATAATGTTCTAACTGGAGAGCAACCATGAGGGAGCTCTCCCTAAATACTTTACAGGATTATTTGTACCTGTATAGATCTCTATCATATATGGATAGGAATGAGTCATGAAACATGACTGATTGACCGAAGATATCGGTAGGATATAGATACTAGCCAATGGCATAAGTATCTCATTTCTATAGTGAATGATGAAACAATATAAGAGTGGAAATGACCAATGATTATACAATCATGATCTAGAACCTTGGTTATGTAACAAAAGAGCTGAAAGTGAATACCAAGTTTCAACAATAAGAGATTCAAATCGATCATATGGTGTTGGATGGGTGCAATTGGGGCCAGAAAAAGGCAGAAAAATGGCTTAATAATAGATTGGCAAATAGAGTTGTCAAGTATGGAACAGGTTTCTTGATTACCACAGCCTTTATACTAGACTTTTTCATGTGATGAAGGACTATGTTGATGGATAGGGATGTATTGATGATATTAGAAATGGTTTTGATATCCTAAATAGTACTATTGGCCTTGCAAAAGCTAATCAAATACATAGTGTGTTGAATATTAATAGGGAAAGGGAAAAGCTTGATTAGATGACCTCCACAAGAGTTCAAAAGCTCAAAAAGCTCATTTTTTCAAAGTCCAAATATAATAGAGCAGTCTACAACAGTAGAAGCAAGCAGAGTGACCAGCATCAAGCATAAAGAGAATAATATTCCTCTGGGTAGTAAAGGTAGAATATATAATAATAATAATTACAAATAAAGAGTAGTGTGAATATATTTAAACTCAGACAATCATTATATGTATATCTTGTTTGTATGACCAAAGAAAGCCAAATATCATGTCATTTAATGGTGATTACATGTATCAGCACAAAAGTGAAAAAACTGTTGCAATGGTATTGCTGTTTTGTAATGGCCATATCTCCGGCACCACCAGACCAAATCACATGATACATGAACCAACACATAGCCAGGGGCTTATACTATATTCGGTCTCACCAATGCTAAGCAAGATTCCCACAGGTATAGCCAGTACACTACATACACTCTAAATGTAGCAAACATTGCAACAGTTTTTGGAGTCACTGTACATAAGGAAATCTATGAGAGGTCTGGAGGAAGAGAGTTGCATATTGACAGAGAGTGCACTGGAGGTATGCATGGAGTTGTATTGGAGTTCAGAGTTGAGTCAAATGGAGGGGATATGACAGTTTGCAGTTACTATTTTCTGGGCTAAAAATCATCACAATGTGTCTTGTCCCTGCATCTGCTGCAGCAGAACTTTCAATTTCTCCAACTCAATGTCAGTACAGCAAGCAGAATTGAGAGCAAGTTATCTCTCATTACACATGTGACACTAACCATGCATGAGGGAGCACAGAGCACTCCCTTGTGTCCCCAGTCAGGGAGACTCTAGTCATAGATTTACAGTAGATAGGCATGTCAACTATGGGGCTGCTTAACCACTTTGCTAAATTAGTTGTGTTTTCATGGTAGTTATGGGGTGTCTGAAGTCTCATAACATCCTCTGACCTTGTTGACTAGCCTGTGAGCACACCAAGGTGGAATGCTTATCTATGATTCAAACAGTTGTTTTAATGCCTGTTCAACATGTCCAGGCTACTAGTAAACTCTAAACCACATTCCATATAATGGCAACATGCAAATTAATAAATCCACCCCCTTCTCATTGACTGAAATTATCAGAAACTGTGTGCTATGCAGGGGTAAGGGTGCCCAGATTACAGATATAAGTGATAGATGTGATAGGATGTAGCTAGAAACTCACCTCAGCTGTTGCACAGTAATGGCAGAACAACTGAGGGGGGAAGACAAAAGCAAACAGACTATGTAGTGACAGAGATTGAAGCACATGAACTCTGATGTAACTCTGACATAATGTCCAGAATAGGAAATACATATGAGGTCTGAAGGAAAGAAGAGATGTTACCAAATGTGATGGTCAACTCCAAATAACACTGGTGTTAGAAGTTGGACTTCATAGGAGAAGTGTTGGAATTGTGGCAGAGCAGGCCCAGGGTAAGTTGGAGGATCTCAGAGAAGGTATATTTTGACAGAAATCACTACAGTGTCAGTGACCTCATTGGCATTTGCCTGTAAGTTACTCATAGGTTATCTAATATGGTCTTGTCACCTCCACATGGCAGTCACAGTGCAGCCAGGTTCACCTGAAGGGCTTTGTGGTCTCTTAAATAACACACCATTGTACTGTACATATATGTATAGGCTGTGTTGACTGCCTCATCACACCTCAGCCCCAACCTAACCCCCACCATGTCCACACACTCTCAGGTTGTCTGTGATCAACTTATCTACTCCACTGGCAGGTTCTGCCTTGGCAACTCAACCACCCTAAGTCACATCTGCTGCACTCCATTGAGTGCAAAGATGTTTTTGTATCAATACTTTAGATGCAAACAAACAGGTTGAATCCAAACCTGCTGCACAGCCTGCACTGTCATTTAACATCCACAGGATACCACAAACCAGAACCCTACCGTCTCATCGAATCACGAACACAATACTCGTACACGAACCAACTTCCTACAAGCTGTATATAAACCACGCACTTCGATCCCCAAGACCTTCAGGCTCTTCTTCCTTGCTTACCCTCTGCCTCTTCTTCACTTTAGACCGGTTCGCTCGCCACAGGTACACCAAGTTGATTGTCGCGAGGACAGCAATGGTAACGGACATGACGATGAACGTGATTGTCGCCGATGTATATCTGGGAGCGGGAGAGAGCAACCCAAGGAGCCATATAGCGAGGATGGCGCCGAAGCCACTCATGGTGAAGGAGACGGCCGTTGCGGTAGCACGTCGGACATGCGGGGAACTGTTGTTCGCCATCCACGTGATCAATGGGGGCGACGTGCAATATGTGCCAGTGACACAGAGAAAGAGGGCTCCGTAACGGACGTGGTTTGATGGGCTCGCTGTGCGTGTGCATCGGTCACACATTCGTCTGCTTCCAGCATCACGAAGGACTGTAACATACCGTAAAACACAGAGAACCCGATCGCCTTGAGGGAAGAAAACAAAATGACCATGAATCCACGGCAATGGTAATGGTCGGATAGGGCGGCCGAGATGAGTGATGCTTTTTTCCCAATTGAATGAACGTCAAAGAAGTTGTTCAGTTGAAGTACGCACAAACAAATGCTACAGCGAACGGGGGAACGCTCATGAGCTGTGCCATGTTACCCGCATATCCGAGGTCAGCAACAATTGTCGGCTCAAAGCTAGCAACATGTTGGGGTGTGAGGCCAATTCCGGAAAAAGCATCAACAACGAAGGCTTACTATGACAGACCAAAAAGAATTGTGCCTGATAAGACCACGGATTAATTAGTTATACGAGGCGAAATCGGGAATACCGTACCAGCAAGGAAGAACATCACCGAAAGGAGCCACGAGTGCGGTGATTTGACCAATCTACCAACCTCCGTCCAACTAAAGTTGTCGTCGTCATCGTTTTCCGACACGGATCCTGCCTTCTTCAGAGTGGAGACGACATACGCGCACTCCTGCGCTGTCAGGAAACGCGCCTTTTCGGGTGAGCATGGAAAGAGAAAAAAGGAGGTTACCCCAAAGACAACCGTCAAAATCCCTTCCTGGAAGCGACGATGAGTGTTACATCACGACATTTCTGTACCACCTACTATAATGAATATCCATTCCCACCCAAGCTTACCGCCTTTGCCGTTCATTAAGTCGATGGCAGCCGCCAACAGCCCAGAGAAAGCACCCGATAACGACGCTGAGGTATGGAAGGCTGCGACCCTGGCAAACCTTTAGATAGGAGAACGTCATGGTGAGTTGATACATACCGTATCTGCAGCCTGTCTCGAGGATAGAAAAGAGAGAGGTAGAGAACGATTCCAGGCAGAAGACCACCTGTCCTATTGGTGAACTGGAGAATGTGGTGTCCCAGAAAAGCCGAACCTTCAACCAACCCCAGAAAGAACCGACACACCAATAGCTGAGAATAATTTGTGACCAACCCTTGGATTTCTGTGAGTTGACATCCAATATGGAAACGAGCGTGATGACAGCTCACCGTGTGTGATGGTAACCACGCCCCACATTGTGATCATACTAGGAAGGATGATATTGGGTCCCACATACTGTGATCACAATTATATGACCGGTTGAATTCCCAACTGTGGTGTGATTCACCTTCAAG
>JBBPTO010001846.1:0-13316 GCA_038094155.1 Pulveroboletus cf. aberrans
TTTATATGGCAAGCAAAATTTCGGATGCATCAAAATTATATCTGTAAAATTACATTGTATGTCCCTTTAAATATCTGTGATTAAATTTTATTTCACTGATAACTTATTAGTTTTTATTTTTACAGTCATGTAAAAGGTAATATAATGAGAGGAGTGTTGTTGTTATCAAAATAATTTATTGCTCTTGTCATTATCAACTATTTGAAAACTTAATATTTTGAACTTCATCAAAAGAAATGGGTAATGATCGGGTAATGGTTGGGTAATGATCGGGTAATGATCAGGCAACAAGAGGGCAAGGTTGGGAACAGTGGCACCATGGGCACCTCGTCAAAATGCTTGGGGTTCAGATGCTTGTAGAAGTGGTGGAATCGTCGACACTCAGTGTTGGATATTGGACACCATTTAAAGTAGTTACATTATATGCATACATCATACAGAAATGCAGGGCAAATATCTTTACATGGGTACCAGGATTCATTCAGCTCTACCTCCACATTTTTTTGGAGGTATTTCTGAATTGGGAAGATTTCACTAGCTCACTCACCCACAAGGATCAATGCATGTCTGTCACCCCTGCTACTTTTTGAGAGCACAGGCTTCAAATTGATGGCAGGAATGAAGTAGTGTTGTCATCCCAAGCCTTTGTTGTGCCCCAGGATGGAGACGAAGACATAATCCTCAGGAGCAGGCCCTGCAATGATGTCACAAAATCAATCTGGGTGGGTTGTGCAGGCCACATGGTTGCAGAATGCTCTGTTTCCAAACTTGAGATTGATGTTGAGCACAAAGTGCCACTTGTCAAATTTGCAGAACAAGCTGTTGAAGAGCCAGGGAATTTCACCTGATTGTGAAAAATTAGTTAGCTTCCTTGTCAACAGGATGAGATATATACTGTATTGCTGCTGAGGTTTAGTGGATGCAGGTACATCATCAGATCCTATCACCCATGGAGAGTCATCTGGTTCTGGGAGCACCAAAGAGGAGGTTGAAGGAGATGGAGGAGGCATCTTCTCCCATATGCTGGAATTGGGGTTGAATGACATATAGAACAGCGTCACCAGCTGCTTGAGAATGCAGAGTGGGAGGTTTTCACCTAAGAGGTAGACACCAGTCCTGGGGGACGAAAATAAACACCATATTGCAAAGAAATTCTAGAACTCACAGAGAGGCAATATGATCATTAAGAATTGTAACATGCAGGTATCCAGGGAATGATACCACACTGTATTTTCGACCCAGATCAAATAACATCCTGCACTGGCCCTTGAATTCACCATGCAATACCCAAACCTCCTTACCGACCAGTCTGGATAACTCTCACATAGAAAAATCTGCAGTCTTGACATACTGTGTGATCAGAACAGTGACCTGTCACAAGTGGGTTACCGCAAACCACAGACTAGAATGAAAATTATGCACCATGCTGCCATTGGACAACACCAAGTCAATTTTAGCATCCAGCCAATGGACCCTTGTCACTATTCTCTGACACCCCAAATGTTCTCCCCTTGTGATCCTGACTGAATCACCTATGGTGATGTTCCACCCCTTCTCCCTTGAGAATTTGAGGATGTTGGCAGCTGGAACTGCTATGACTGCGTGGATAGATATGGTTGCCAAGATTGTGTTCAGATTTGATAGCTCAGGATCCTTGGATTGGTCATCATTCACATCGCAACTGACAGTAATCCAGACCACTTCATTGTACATCCACTTGATATAACCACGAAGGCCAGTGTGCAGTCCTGAGACTACATGGTGTAAAACAGCAAAAGGACTCGGAATGTAGTCCTATGCAAGAAATAGGGGTGCGAGTGTATATCTCGACCCAAGGAGATTGCAAAGAGAGGAAAAGGAAAAGAAGAGAACTGTAGGAATGCCTCACTGAATGTCCACAGGACACTGGAAAACTCAAGTCTGGCTTCCCCCCATTCGGTAGGGCTAGAAAACCAACTATGGTTGCAGGACTTGAAGGGGACTTGTAGAAAAATGTAGGGAAAAGACTAGGAAACCGGACTTAAAGGCTTAGGAAAGGTGGTGGTAACTTGCACACTGTCTAGGAACTAATTCCTAGATACAAAAGTCTAATCCGGGCATACCCAAACGATGTACAGTAAAGGAAACATGAAAAGAACAAAAACCTGACCGATTCCGGAGTGCGGGAACACCGGGTCTGGTGTGCGGGAACTCAGATCCGGACTATCAGATTAAAAACTGACCTTTGGACTTCAACTGACTTGACTCGGGTTGGGATGAACGGCAGCGGAATGTTCTCGGGATTGGAAGGAGCACAGGATAGGGGCTATCGGACCGCGGGAAAACACCGGATATCACTGTAGGGAACTCCGGTTTCCTACAACAGGCCAAATCCCCAACTTGCCAACCCTCTGGTTCTTCAGTTTGTTGGGGTATTCGGAAAGGGAGGCTGGGATCTGTGACTGACCAAGTGTGATCAGGGTGGCAGGTTGCAATACAACAATCTGAAATCTGGATCTAATCAATTTGAGTCAAAGAGACAGCAGATGACCAAGGAGTATTCACCTCATTGGATAAGTCTGATGACAAAGCGAGTGTTACTTTCTCCTCCATCACTGAAGTGACTATACCTAAATAATCACAGTGAGGGCCAGCCATGATGGCTCCATGGTCTCCGACAGAGAAAGAACAATGCTGTTCCAAGATAGGACAGTCATAAACTTTGTCATCCTTGAGCAGGCTTATAGAGCGGTTGCTCAAGTCAACTGAGATGACTGACACCCTCTGTCCATGGAGTTCAGGAGAAGATGAATGAATGAAGTCCCCTTCTCGCCAAAATTGGGCAGAGAATAAGATGTAACTCAACTTGATGAGGGGTGGGTTGACCAGGCTTTCTGCAAAGGGGGAGAGTTCGTCTGCATGGGGAATAAATTCTTGCTCAACATTGTCCTGTTTGAGTGAAAGATGTAGGAGACCAGAAAAGTATGTATCCTCGTGGTGTTGAACAGCAGGGATGGCCCCAGAGTTTTCAACAGGGCAAAGCTATATCCTGGCTTCACACATGATCTTGGGATTGAACAAAGCCCATGTGTTTTGCAAACTGTTTTCTGGTGAATCATATGAACGACAGCGAGGTACAATGAGAATGCAAGCAGTATTGCTTTTCACGTGCAAGACATAACCCAGGTCATTCTTGTAAATGCCCTTCTGGTGGATGCACACCCAACTTTGGGGCAGCAGTATGGGCCCTGTGGAGAAGACACGAGTTGCCTCGAAGGTGGGAATGAGAGAGATCTCCCTCACAAGGTTGTGATGAGGGAGCAGCAAGGCGCTCCAAATCTCTAGCAGACTTGAAGCCTGTACATACAACCTTTGAGGAAGATAGGGCAGGATCTGTGCCCCAGCTGTACGAGGCTTCAGACTGTCAAGGACATATTGAGCAGTGTTTGCTGTTATGTGAAGCCTTAGTCAGAGCAAATCATTGCACCAAATGGTACCACATACATGAATAAAAATCTATAAAGTAACATCTTGAATCTTGCACCCTATCCACCGGATGCACAGCAGGGAGGGGATGGCAATACTCATCCGTGTTGAAACTTGGTATTCACTTTCTGCTCTTTAATTACATAACCAAGGTTCTAGATCATGACTGTATAATCATCAGTCATTTCCACTCTTATATTGTTTCATCATTTCCTATAGAAGCAAGATACTTATGCCATTGGCTAGTATCTATATCCTACTGATATCTTTGGTCATTCAGTCATGTCTCACGACTCATTCCTATCCATATATGATAGAGATCTATACTGGTACAAACAATCCTGTAAAGTATTTAGGGAGAGCTCCCTCATGGTCGCTCTCCAGTTAGAAACCTATCCAACTCAGACAGTCAAGTTGAGTCCCCTCCTTCTGTCTTACAATTAGACCCTCTACCTTGTGATACTCCATTTACCCTTGGTGAGTTCTTCCACCAAGGTCCATAACCTTTCCTCTCCCTATCGGTCCATTGACTGGTAGGATCATCCACTACCTCGGAGGACGAGATAAAGAGATCTTTGCATCTCCTTAATCCGTGTACCGATTAGCGATGTCATCCAAGTTGTTTGAGAGTGTCTGCAACCTGGAAGGTCCTGCACACCACAAATGTGAGAGATCCTGGGCCGTTTCTTCATGTATTTCATTGTTCTCATCTTCACTGCCCTTGGCAGCAGTGGTATCTAGAAAAATACTCCCCAGAAGCTGGTGGCATCTGCAGCATTTTGGAGGTGCTTCGACTTCTTCCTCATCCCCTGAGGTGGTCAAATTGATAGAATGCCTGTGACGTTTAGAGGACTGCTTGTCATTGGTTGCAACTGGAAATGAGTCTGAGACCTGCGTCATGCTGAACTCCTGATCAGAAAGGACAATCCCTTGGGCCTGTGCTGCCTCAAGGACTATGTCCAATGGCAGATATTAGATGGTCTTCTGTGGGGTCCGAGGCAACTTCAATCTGCTTGAAGATCTCTTTCCACTCACTATGGTTGTAATTTCCAAGGTCAGATAGTGCAGCCTCAAGTTGTGGGAAAGGGATTTCATCAGCTGCCCATTGTTTTATGAACAGCCAGGCTGCACGGATGTCAAGGAGCGATGGCATTATCTGGGCTAGGTTACTTGAGGGGTATCAATTTAGTTTCATTCAGCAGAATATGTATGGTGAACTACATACTCTTCATGAAATGAAATGCTTGGTTGGACCTTGACAACAAATGTGTGTCTTGAGCTCTCGTCATGATATTGACCTGGAGCATTGTGAGACCACATCATATTTTACAATCAAGTGAGACTTGTTTGCCCTTAGACAATGCCAGCAAAGACTACCAACTACAATCCAACGTAATCTCCTCTCGTGCAGTGTGATACTACAGGGATGAGAGAGAGTTGTTTCAGTGTCATGCAGTGGAATATAAACTGGAATGACCATAATTGATAAGCGAAATTCCCACAATCAGACAATCATTAATAGAAACAATAGTAAGGCACAATGGTGCTACATTTGGCGATGAATGATGTTACCAGCCACTGAGTGAACACATACCCAGATTGACCAGAAGGGGATGGGTTTTATTTCATGTCTGCAAACCTGATCAGAGTAAAAGTACTTGGAGTAAATTTATGCATACCATGTTGAGTTGGTTGCCTGACTACAGGTCTGATCACACCCGAAACTTCCCTTCAGTGCCTGTGGTGAAATGAGAATCTGGACTTGGAATTGGTGTAGGTACATGCCTGGAGTGCACTCAACACCTGGTTGTTTATTGAATATCCAAGTTGCCCACTCAAATCTGACAGGCGCAGTTAGAATCAGTATATCACAACATACTAGCTCCTTGATTACACTGCACTATGCTATACTACACTACATTACACTACATTACACTACATTACATTACATCTGGTTGTTGTACTTTGTTGCATTGTTATACTTTTTCACCTGATGAGGGGGGAAAAAAGAAGTGTGGAGTGTTGAGTTGCAGCTTATAAACTGGAACAAACTCAGTCCAACTCAGCTGGAAAAATGTGGCAACTGCCACATCGGCTTGCTTCCTACTATTTCCATATGTGGTAATGAACTCATTCCAGTATATAAGCCCAACTAATTTCCAAAAACACTCTTTCCCACTTTTCCATCATTGCCACACAACTCAAGGGAATGAAGCGTTTATATAGCATCATGTAGCACTAGTGTAGACCATGTAGTAACGACATCACAAACTTCATGCTGATCGCGCCAGCACCCTGTCGGCCAGTATCATAATTGATAATGAGCAGACCACACAATACTAATGGGCAAGTGTTCTCATTGTTGGCAGACCCTCAACCATTGATGTGAGCAACATCTTAGGTCGTGTTCGCATATCGTTCACAATGTTGATCCAGGCTAGCAAGTCACCATCTGACTTCTTCACTCAGGTTGACCCTCCTTGACATTGTATGACCATGACTGAGGACCTCTCGACTTTCACAAATGTTCATGCTTTTGATGACCAAAATCATTGGTGCAGTATTCGTGATGCTTGCCCACACCTAGTGAGTATCATCTGATCATCACTCAATTTCTGTACTGACTTCTCGTCAGATTCAAGGGCCCTTGGCATCGCATGATCCAGATCAACCCTGGATCTTCGCAAAGGTTCATACTTGCGACATGTCCATCTCCACGGCCAACATCTCAACCTAACATGAGTGGGTGCACTCATGATAAGGTCAGCAACCTTTTGCCCAAATCTACTTAGGGTTTTCCATGACTCATCCCATTAGCAGCTGCCTTTGTGTGATGCCACCTGTGGGTAATGGTCACATGGAGCTTGGTAGTGCAGGTTGACTCCCAATCTTTAACCTGGTCGAGACTTAGGTCTGAATTTCGGACACTGATCCACACTGGCATTCTTTGACAGGTAAATGTCATTTCATCTTCCAATGTCTGTACTAACATTTTATGCATCTCTGACAGTCCCTTAAATCAACTCCCTCATGTTGCCCAAGACTGTCATATCGCTGACACTGATTTACAAAGGTCTTTACCATGACATGTCAAACCCCAGGCTAATTGTGAAGGTTGGTTTTATGCCATCCCCAATATCATGAATGGTGACAGATCGCTGATTCTCACTACAGGAATGAAGGCAAGACTGGTTTCTGAAACGATGTATCTATACATGGGGTAGACTTGAGAAAGGTAATGTCCCATCTTCTGCAATGCTGCATGACACATGATGCCTCTGTGCTAGCTCCCAATTCCTGAGTTTGTGAGCATCTGACCTCTCTCTACTGGGTGGGTCTCCTTGCACTCTCTATTCCACTTCCAATGTCGCCAGCCTAACCTAGTTAGTTTCATAGTCATGACCTTGTCGGATACTGGGCCATTTGTCCTTACTATGCATTGCTCAATTAGTTGCTGCAACAGTAAGTATACGTCATCCATGTTCATTTTCAGTTGTCTTGACTGATACCACATGTCACTCCAGTATTCGCCAATGCAATTTGTGTCTTGACCAAGAATATATGACCTCTGGCAGAAATCCCAGTGAGTTTGGTTTGATACACATATATGTAGCATGCCTCATGAACGTACCATCATCTGTACCAGCAGAAGGGCAACTATGATAGTCACTATGTGGGTCATTGTTTGGAAGATGATGTGAAGTCCAGACCAAGGACCAAGTGAATCCATCGTTGGCAAGTATTTCTTCCATAGTGTAATATGGACACCATCTTCATTGCTCAAGGAAGCAGTAATGACAAGAGAGAGATTGCCATCATCGTGGGTCTGATTTACAGTAAGTACTTTGCTCATAACATTTTCCAAGGCTTACCGTTACAGTTTGAACCCTTCCAGAAGGTGAATGGTGCAGGGTTTGAACGAGTCTACCAGTGCTTTTGTTGAAGACATATACAACCCCATTTTCTCCACTGCCAACAATAATCTTGCCGTGCTTGGCAAATGTGACTTGCTTTTGGTACATTTTCAATGGTTTGGTTTCATATGATCGAATACAGGCGCCATCCTCGAGACAGTGAAGGCTGAACCTGCTTACAGCATTGTTGACAGCGAAGTAATTGCCAACTTGATCAAGACTGGCTGCCCCACTATGATCTGGGTTATATTCTCTGGTAAGTGATCAAAAAGCAGCTCACATCATCAGACCAGTTGACTTCATGCTTAGAAGTAAACTGTCTTTTAATTGCAAGGTATGTCTAAACCAAAACAAACCATCAGCTCGTCATCTTGTTGACTGGTATAACTTACATCTCTCCATCATACATGACAAAAACTATGATATCCAAACCTTGAACATGCAGAGCATGCAGAACGCTTGTCCCTAGTTCCATGCTAAAAATGTTGGTGAGATTGCCCTTCAAATCAAGGGCCCACAGCTGAACTCGTCTATCCCTTGTCCCTGTGATGATGCAAGTACTACCATCAACATCATACTGGCTTAAGTTCATGATTTCTTGCCCAGTGCCAACACATCGTGAGAATACCTCGTTGAACTCACTGGTTATATCTGCATGCTGTTGCCATATCATAAGGTACCCAAGGCTGGTTCCACCACAGAGAATTTCCTGAAGGTCATTCTTTCCAGTCAGCCATAATACACAGGTGATGGGATCACCAGGGTTGCACATCTGGGCTGGTTTTGCCAACTGGAACTGGCGTTGTATGTCCCATATCTGTAATCTGTCAAAGCCTGGTAAAGTGGTGAGCTAGTACTATTCAAATTGTAATGTACTGACCCCCGCTTGCTAGCACATTGCAAGTCTTGAATACTGCTAGACACAAGATAGAGTCTTTGTGCCCAGTCAAACAACCAGCAAGCTCATACTTTCCAGAGAATTTCAACACGAGAATGTTCAGGAGAGACATTGGATTATTGGGTTTGTGGTATCATATGCGGAATATATGCTAACAGTGTTGTTCTCTTCACATAACGCCCCTAACGCCCTGCTCTGGTAGCTAGGGTGATGTGACAGGGTATTTTTGTTGGTCGTGCTGTCCTTCACAATAAAATGAGGCCCTCCAGCTAGGGATAAGGTGATAGCTGTTGTGTTTTGTTAGTTGGTTTGCTATGTTTTTTTTGTTTGCAAAGTGCCAATGGAATGCAAGGTGAAACAATAACCAGAACGTCATTGTCACACCTATCTCCTTTGGGAGGATTACAAGAATGTCTACCACTCTACAATTCTACTGGGAATATCCACTGACTGTAGCAGCAACAAAACAATAATCATTGTCACTAACTATTGTGTAGTCGTCTCTAAGTGGTGAATCAGATGTCCCCATCAGAGTTTTGATAAATCTGCACCTGGTAGCAATGATGAAACAGTAATCATCATCACCAGGAACACTCCTTATTGTGTAGTCATCTCTAAGTGGTGAATTCAGATGTCCCCATCAGAGTTCTGGTGAGTCATTTCAGTATATAGGTGTACTTTATTCTTTCTGAGTTTTCTTTCCTCTCCCTGGTATCATAGTGTGTTGTGTGTTGTAGTGCTCTTTTTCAAGCGGATACAAGGAGCTTAGGAGCAAGCATGAGACAGTATGTATCATCCATGTACAACAATGTGCCATAGTTATGTTACTTCTGTTTCTTTGCAGCTGGGGTATTATTTAACTGCTGTACCATCCTCATCTGACAGCTCCGTTGGGATGTGTACTTCAAATGAAGCACGACAAGATCATCAATAGGCCAACAGTTCTCAAAATCCTCTAATTGAGGGTATGCTTTTAACGTCTTTGAATTGTAAGTAAGGTATCTTGTTTGTGCTTTACATATGCCTACCTGCTGCTTCACAGTTTTTATTGCAGCAAGTTCTTGCCCACTCCTGCATCGAGTTGTGTCCAGATGTTTCTTAATCACCTTATTCGTGAAACACTGGGGTTCTGGTGGTGAGTACAACATTTGTGTGTTCAAATGAACAGACCTTGAGTTTCTTGAACTCAATCTCTCCCCAGCCAACCTGGTCTTCCAGATTGTATCCACCATGACCTGGCCTACCAGCTTCTCCAGCTGGTTTCGGAATCTTCGCAAGGTCAGCGATATCAGACTTGAGGGAGGAAAGAGAGGATTCACTCAGAGATGGTGAGCCTCGTCTATCCTGGTCTGTCCCAGGACTGTGGGGGACAGTAATGGTTACCCCTTTGCCCTTTTCTCCAGGGTGTACTTGGGGCTGGGGAGTGGCTGTGTGAACAAAAGTACTAGTTACTCAGAATGGGGGCATGGGGTCTGGAGTAGTTGCCCTTGGTCCTCTGACAGGTGGCTTATACATGCTAAGCTCCTTGGTAGCAGTTACGGTGATGGAAGATAGGGTTCGCTGTACCATCTGGACTTGAGAGGAGAGGAGAGGCAAGGCGGTGAAGAGATGTTGACTGACCTAGACTGCTATAGGTCTCCGGACAGGAAACTAGCAGGTCAGCAACACAAAGAAAGAAAATGAAGGGACAATTTGTTCATCCCAGGGGGAATTCGTAGAGTAGAGCTTCATGGAAGAGAACCACAGGACTTACAGGAGGCGAAATGGATGATGATCTGAAAGAGCTCCTATGCTTCAGACATGGCTGACGAACACAGAACTTGATTCTTCACAGATCAGGACAGAAGGATGAAGAGATGATCACAGACATGGCTGGATCACTGACGATGATGAAGAAAATGAACTCGAGATGGACAAAAGATAGATGGCAGATAGATAGATGATCTTGTGCTCTGTGCGAAACACAACTTTTATAGTCTGGGCACACCCAAGACTCTAAATACATGTAAAGTGCACAACCGGATTGAAAACCGGATCTTTGGATCAATGTATCCAGTGACCGGGTCGACAGAACCAGATCGACCGGATGTACAAATGAAAGTGTCCAGTGTAGTAAAATGAACATTTGACTTACCAACAGGTGACGGACGAGGACGGATCGGATTGGATATGAGGAACTGGATCATATAGGATACACCGGATATGCCAGATATGAGAACAGGGAACTACCGTTCCCTACAGCGGGAGGTTCATTGGTGACATAGAAAGCTGAAGCTGGTGGTAGTTTTTTGGGAGCCATCATTAATCACGATCTCCGATTCGTGTTGGCTTATATCTTATTAGATCTTTTGTTTTTGACAAGTCTGGCTGGTGCATTGCGAAGGTTGGTTTGCGCCCTACCCCCTATGATGTAAAGTATAGTTAGCCTTGAATCCCCATGTGGGTGGTCGTCGATCTTTATTGTCAGATGTCCAATTCGAAGTGTCCTGAGCCATTGTCAGATCTCTCATGTCGGAAGGTGAGTCAGGGTAAATACTTATCTTGTTTCAACAATTTGGCCCTCCATCATCTCCCATGGACAACGCATTCAGCAAGATTTCCATTTTCACATTTCTTGTGAGTTCATTGATATGTTGAGTCTTTCCAGCCTGCAATTTAACATTTGAATGTAAAAGCATGCATGGAAGTCACTCAAGCGAATCTGAATGAATGATTGCACTGACCCCAGACCAACCAAGCAGTGGTGCTTGGAGCCATCAGTACCAACAGTTGCATATCCACTTTATCTTTTTTCTGTTCATCCTAGGTTTACTCCCCAATGTGTAGCATCTCAAACGCTTGAGGGAGAACAATCTCCCTGATCCTGATTGCACCAACCCCGGACCAACCAAGCACCAATGCTTGGAGTCACCAATGTCAATGGTTGTGTGTCCGTTTTCTCTTTCTGTTTGTCTGAAGTTTATTCCCTGACGTAGAGCCCCAAACGTTGGAGGGATGACGACTTTCTTGACCTGTGCTTATTGAGGATTGCGTGCTCCATGTCGGAGCATTATATGTTCCCAGAACTTAGTCAGGTGATTGAAGAAGACTATCATGTTGATGCGCATCCAGCCAAAGTGCCACACTGCCAATCGGAAGCCTCTGAGCCTTTACCTTGCGACTTGATGCCCACAAGTCTGTCAATTCCATCTTTCACTTGTCCAGCAGCTTCTGTCATGGAAGCCGGGCTTCCACTTGGATTCCCTGTATGTGTCATCCCCGTTGTGTAAACCAGTGTCACTCAACAACTCCTAGTTTCCATTGACCCTGTTAACCCTCCTGAATGAAATGCTGCATGAGATAGCATCTCACCTATCTGATGACGATCTCTGGACTTTGTCATGCATTTGCATACTTTTCAGGGAATTTGTGGCTCCAATTTATCTTTCTATGGTATCCTTCCGTCCTGATTCTTACTGGATTGACGTGGACCATACCACATGCAAAGCCCTCCTAATGTGGAGGCGGATGAATGCTCACGAGGCCCCTTCTGTCATCTATTGCAACCTTTCCCAAGGATCGGATCGTCATCTTCGAGCGATCGTGCTCTACTTCCAGACCTTAGCCGAATGCAACACATCTCTGTTCCTTTCCTTGGGTGCATTAAAATTCGATGTTGATAGCTTAGCGAACCTCCTGCGGTCCACCTCTATCTGCTCAGAGCTTGATGTCAGTACCCATTCTATGTCATCCCGTTCCCACGTGTCGTTCCCGAAGAACATCCAACCACTTCATTCCCCCACTCGTCTGCGATCACTCAAGCTCCAGTCTAAGGTTTTCTTTACGTCTTCCCTTATACGAATCACTTTGCCCGTCCTTCTGGGTTCTAACCTCGATTCTCTTTCCATCACTCGCGTCAACTTGACGCCGCGGGCCTGGACGACCCTTCTCGAACTCCTTGATTTTCCCCGCCTGCATGAGGTCGAGCTCGACGATCATTGCCCCCTCTCTCCCCTCGTGTTCTTTCTGCAAAGGCATCCAGTCCTTAAAACGTTGGGTATTTGTACCTCGTACGTGACGTGTCGGAAAGGCTCCCTTGCATCGGATCCTGGAGTAAAGGTCGACCTCCCTGACCTGCGGTGTCTTCGCGGCCCTATTGCATACGTATCAGCTTTGGGCCCTCACCTTCAAAACCCAGGGACCATCAAATCCATAACACTCTCTGTCGGAGAAATAAATTCACGATACCATTACTTATCAAAGGTCATTGTGTGTATGCAAGTGTTCAGTGACCTCAACGATTTGGTGATTTTTCTTGATGCTCTCAAACCAGTTCCAGAGGCAAGCTTCTCCTTCCCTGAAGGGGAGAGCCGTACTTGTGGGGCAACACGCCTCTGCTTGAGTTGTATTTCAACTCATGGCACTATCAAGGGCGGAGACGTTCTTGTGGGCTTCCCACATCATGTGAACGCAAGTCAGCATCCTGACACAAGTTACAGATGAATTGCAGTGACTGGGTTCGTGCTTTCCCAAATCTGACACAGCTGTCCTTGTCTCTGTCGTATGAGATTGCCCTAAATGATGGAGACAACATCTGCACAGCATTTTTGTGTTGTGCAGCCCTTCAAGGCCAAAATCTCAAAATATTGCTCCTTTAACTGTTGATCATGGTATATAAAGTGTACCATATATGTTGCAGATTAGATTTCATCGATACCTAAATAGTGGTGTATGGTGCGTAGGTAGGGGAGGCTGGTTTCCCATTGATTGTTTTGTTTTTGGGAAAGGTCTGGTTGAGGTGATTATCTACACTACTGTTGTAAGAGTGTCGTCCTTGTCCCCATGCTGTCAGGTTTTTTTGGGAAAGGTCCAGTTGAGGCGATTATTTACACTACTGTTGTACTGTAAGTGTGTCATCCTTGTCCCCATGCTGTCACTGTGACAATGTATCCATATTTTAGTCTTCCCTGGCCAATTGTCCTCCACCACCCTAATGTGCGTTATTCATGCCCACTCGAGATCAATGCTACTGATGTTTTTGTGCTCTTTGCTCTGAAGTG
>JBBPTO010001847.1:0-13310 GCA_038094155.1 Pulveroboletus cf. aberrans
GGCCCAGACTACAGACATAAGTAATAGAAGTAGAATGTGTAACTAGAAACTCACCTCAGTTGACACACAGATGGTAGGACAACTGAGGGAGTGAGACGAGAAAGTTAAACTAAAGTAGTGACGGAGATTGAGCATATAAACTCCGATGTAACTCCGATATCATGTCCGAAATAGGAAATATAAGGTCCGAAGAAGAAAGAGGACCTTACCAAGTGAAAACACCAACTCCGAGATGTTCCAGAGCGGAGATGGCGGCATTGGTGTGTGTCGACCTCGGAGTTGTGACGATGAGCCTCGGAGGAGGCCGGAGGTCGGAGGAGTTACATTTTGACAGTTAGCAGAACATATCTATCCTTGTTGTTCTGAATAAATTTGTTCAACATATTTTTCCTCTGTGAGAAAGATAAGTTCTGCCAATAGATCTAAGTGAATATGCAATATATTCTAAACTATTTACTAAAAAATCTTCCTTTTTCCATGACGGAACTTATTTATAGCTATGTCTGTACTGAGTGGTCCAGGCATATCTAAGATGTAAATCACAAAATGGGCTTTTTTCTGATTGCTTGAACCTTTTTTTTTGAGTTACATGAAGTATTACAACACTTTGGTAATTAGTACTACTAAATACAGTATTCCACATGTAGTTACCATCACATGAAAACACAGTTGGGGCAAGCAGCAGTTAGCTTTTGTAATGCACAGCTGCCTTTGTCTTTGCTGGTTCATATTTTAGATCTCCAACTGCAGTTTGAGTGGAGAAGATCCAGTCTTAACAACAGCTGCACATACCATTCCAGTCCTCCCTGCATTTTGTTGAGGACCTGATGATGCTGATGTCACTGCAGAGTTTCACCCTACATCTGGGTTTCTTTATTCAAAGAAGGGCAAAATGGTATTGGATCATTTGAAGAAATTCAAGTATGAGCATCACCAAGAAAAATCTATGTTCTATCCTTTTCAAGATGAAGGCAAGTGGGAGCTTGCCAAATTCCTTGCCCCAAATCTCACAAAAATGCAAGTCACCCAGTTCCTCAAGCTGAAGTGGGTTGGTAGTCTACTCTACTCATCCATCTTTTTTTGTATGGATTCAGATTTACATTCCAGTTTGAGCAATATCCAAAGCCATCTTTTAACACAGTTGACAAGTTGTTTGCTAACCTACAAGTTTCTACAGAATCAGCTTCCTCCTGATGTAACTATGATTCTGATCATCCTTGCATCTGATAAAATGCCAGTCACACATCAATCAAGGGAACTAGAGATGCACTCTGTATTCATGACAATAAGGAACATTCAGTCCAGTGTGAGAATGCAAGCTACATTCCATGCCTGGCATTGTATCACCTTCATCCCAACCCTGGAATTTGAGGTTCATCATGACTACAAGATCCTTCTCCTTGCATGCCTCTTTCACAACTGCATAGATGAAATAGTGGCTCTGATTAAATACATAACTTTGTATGGCACAGAACTCACTGGTCCTATGGGTGGCATCTGCCTCTGTTATACTCCTCTTGTCTCTTACATTGCAGACCTACTGAACAACAACTCATCACTGGGGTTGCTGTGAGTGCCTCTCCAATTATGGTCACTGAGAGATTAGGATTTGATGACACTAATGCTGCTGAGCCTCAGAAAGGCAAACAGACACTCATGGAGCTTTTCAAACTGTGGACTTTCAAAAGGCAGCCAAGCTACTCAAGCTACTTGGCATTTACAAACCATTCTGGAGGAATTGGAGATTTGCTGAGCCATTGTTGTTTTTAATCAGAGAGATTCTTCATACTCTGTACAATTTTTTCTTTGATCACATACTTGGTTGGTGCAAGCAACTCATTGGTCCATTTACTCTCAATACTCACTTTAAGTTACTACATCACCACATCACTGTTCACCACTTTTCCTCTGGGGTCTCCCACATGATACAAATGACAGGTCAAGACCATTATGATATCAAAAGGACAATCATTCCTCTCTTGATCAGGATCACACCTGATTAGTAAATTGTCTCTATTTTCACCATGGTGAAATTCATCAATGAGGCACAGGACCCTGCTCATACTGACTTGTTCATTGCATCTATGACAAGCTCTTTGCAACTTTCATGCTGGGAAGCAAGTTATTCTGGACCTTGAAGCTTGCACATCAAAGACTGGATCAATGTCCCATTTCAACATTCCAAAGTTAGAGCTGATTCAAAGCTTCCCACATCAAACTGAGGCAAATGGCACACTGATTTAATTTACTACCAACACAACTGAGTGTCTGCTCACCACTTATTGCAAAAATGTGTTTCCATGTACAAGCCAAAACTGTTCCACTTTCATAGACCAGGCAGTGAACATACTGAATCAAGAAGAGACCATTCACTTATTTGACTTGTATCTCATCCTCCATGCAGCAAACAAGGTGGCATTCAAACAAGCACTCATTGTCAAGAATGAGAAGGTGACAATTATAGACCCTGCCTTGTCATTCTCACAAGATGTACTATCAGAGAAAGAGTCAACATTTCATGATCCTCACTCATTCTATAATTATTTCAATAATTACAAAGTGATAGTTTTGTCTGATGGGGCTATTGCCTTTCATATAACAGATCAATCAAATCACACAAATGTGATCATTACATGGATGCAGGCTCTCTGGAGGCTGGCCAAATTTTCCCCAGTGCTTTTCAACTACACATGTATACTGTCTCCAATGGCAATCCCACCCAAGAGTAAGATATTCACTCTAAGGTCACTTTTTGTAACAAATTCCATATACAACTACACTCTGCCTTTTGATCAAATGTCATCAATCACAGTCAAGTCATCTGATTGTCATTCCTTGGGATGTTGTAATGCAGTTCTGCTGAGTCAGCCAGGCAGTGGCAATGTGTTTGGTAAGTTTCATATCTCTCCTCACTATTCTACAATCTGAGCTGCCACCTAGATGTTGCTCAAGTACAAGCAGTGTTTACTGTGAAGAACATTCTTTCAGCTCACCTCAGCCCAGTTCTCCTACTCTGTGTCTGTTATTTTCATGTTGTGTCACTTCCCACTGATATCACCATTAATCTCTATCTAGTATAGCATCTGGACCATTCTGAGTCACATGCAAGTGGTATAGTCCCCCTTACTGATGTAGTACTTGCTGTGAATCTTGTATCCATCTTTTCCACTGCATTGCCTGGTGTGCAGGCATGCAGTGAGACATGTCTATAGGGATATTCACATTACTATGTCAATAGCTTCATGGATAAAGAATCATTCCATGTACTCCGCTAGTCTTATCTTGTAGTCACATTTTGAAGTTCATTCTCCAATTGCAATAAATCACTTATCTGCCATCTAGATGATCTTATCCTCTCTATTGCCTGATTCTGAACCTGATACTTACATCTTCACTAATTAAAAGTGTGGAAAAAACAGACAGTAAGCATCTGTAACTTGCTAAAATTTGGTGTCACTTTTTTTTCATTTCAATGCTCTTGCAGATGAAGTGCACACAGGGTTCTGAATGTATTTAAAGATAACAGGTGCCATGATGTAATTAATGACAAGATTCATTTCCCCTCAAGATGTTAAACTTATACTGGGGGGAGCGAGTACAACTCTGGAGAAACTCCAAAGAGGCCAGAGTTGCAAAGGGTCGGATGAGACTTGGCTTCACCATATGTGATGTGCCCTTACTTGAGTTCAGTAGGCTCGAATTTACAGAGAGAGATGGAGAAGTCAGAGATCAGAGGTCAGAGTTGAGTCTTCAACATTTGAGAGAATTCAGATGGAAGTTAAGCTGATATTTGAACTGAGGTATGTACAATGGTGGAGGTACAGTATATATACTACAGAGGTGCATTGGATTTGTAACAGAGCCGTAAGGTATGAGTAAGAGTCAGAGGTCAGGAACCTATGAACCAGAGCTGCACACTGATGAACTATGAACCAGCACTGTGCAAGCACAGCACAGCAAAAGAACAAGAGCAAGACTAGTACTGATAGAGAACAATAGAAACATACATAAGGTGAACGTAAACTGTATAAGGTCTGATAATGGTACAAAGTGTAATTGAGGAGAAACAGACCAGAGTTGGTATGGAGTTGACAACTGGAGGTGCAGAGTTGGACTTGTGTGGATTTCAGGATATGACAGTATCCCCCTCTCGGGACTGAATCCCTGAAGTTCCTTGGGAACAATGCAGAGTTAGTCATTGTCGGAGTCCAAAAGTCCATATAAAAATTTGGTGGAGTCCAATTCTGGCTTGACCACTAACCACAATCATGTCCAGTACTGAAGACATCAAAACCTGGCCTGATGTGCACCTCACAGAGCATGAGAACAACAACAACACTCTGTGGGAGGCGAAGGCCACTGAGTGGAGAAGGCAGATCAAGGTGAAGAAAGAGGAGGAGGTGGTGCAATGGAAGGCAGCAGGGGAGGCCAGAAGAATGGTGAGCATGGTGCATGTGTCACATGGGTTGGCTAACAGTGTGCAGGCAGAGCAAGTCCAGGCAGAGCAGAGCTCTGGCAAAGGAAAGGAGCAAGTGGTCATACTCATGGACTGCCTCCAGTGTGAAAACTGCAGTCTCAAGTGCAAGCTCAGGATCAGCAAGTCGAGGTCATGCATGGTGTGTCAGGAGGTGAAGGTGAAGTGTGAGCAACCAGGGGAGGAAAAGACAGAGTGGAAGAGGTGAAGAAAGCCAGAGGGACCAGAGGGATTACACAAGAAGCAGCAGTCTGGTGAGGTGTCGACAGAGGCTGGAGGATCATCAGCAAAGGGCTTTGGAGTGATCATGGAGGTGATCATGAAGCTGTATCAGGGTGTCTGGGTGCTGTGCAAGTGCCTGGATGAGCAGAATGGGTTGTTGGAGTGGCTGGTGGAGTTGAAGGTGAAGAAAGTGTACAGGGTGATGGAGGTAAGGTCAAATGATGAGTGAGATGAGTGGGATGTGGAGAAGGAGTTGGTGGAGCTGGTGGAGGAAGTGGATGAGGCAGAGGAGTCGGGAGTAGAGTACTTAGTCCATCCAGCCACCTCTGTACTTAGAAACAGTGTGAATATCAATGGAACGGGCAATGGAGTTAAATGGAGTGAGGTCCAGGCTTGTCAGGATAACAGATGTGGTACTTTTTGATGAGTTCAGAGGCATGTCCAAGCTCTGTGGCTAGCAGCCAGGAGGTCTCTTTGTCAGTTCCTTCATAGCCAGACCATTTGATGAGATACAACAGCTGGCAGTTGTGTCTTCTTTGATCTATTTTTGAGTCAAGGATTTCAGTGATCTCGAACTCCACTTCTCTGTCAACTTCGATCGAAGGCAGAGGCAGTTGCACTCTATTGGGGATGGTATTGGGGATGGATGGCTCTAATTGAGAAACATGAAACACCAGGTAAACAGACATTATCAACTCCAGAAGATGGAGTGTGAAAGAGAGACTACTGGCCTTGGCAATGATCATGTAGGGTCCCAAGTTCTTTTCTGAAAGCTTTTTGGAGGGGCATGTAGAATAGAATAATTTGGCCTTGATGAAAACCTGGTCACTGACTTTGAAGTCCAGTGCCAGGGTTCACTTGGTGTCTGCAGGTCCTTGGTAATGTATCTGTGTGAACGCTCCAGATGTACAGAGATGTTCAGGTGGTAACCCTTATTGGTGAAGAACAGTGAGACACCTGTGGTTGTGTTCAGAGCATTGTTGTACACAAACTCTGTGAGGGGCAGGAGTTTAGACCAGTTGTCTTGCTGGTAATTGCAGTAGATCCAAAGGTATTGCTCTAGGGTCTGGTTCATCCGTTCTGTTTGACCATTGCCTTCCAGATGGTAACTGGAGGTGAAGTAAAGGTGGAGGTGAAGTGAAGGCAGATGTCAAGGGCTTTACCAAGTGAGTAGTGAAGAGAGGTTGACCGACCTAGACTGCTATAGGTCTCTGGATAGGAAACTAGCAGGTCAGCAACACAAAGAAAGAAAATGAAGGGACAATAGGTTCATCCCAGGGGAAATTTGTAGAGTAGAGCTCCATGGAAGAGAACCACAGGACTTACAGGAGGCGAAGTGGATGATGATCAGGAAGAGCTCCTATGCTTCAGACACAGCTGATGAGCACAGGATTTGATTCTTCACAGATCAGAAGAGAAGGATGAAGAGATGATCACAGACATGGCTGGATCACTGACGATGAAGAAGAACTGAACTCAAGATGGATGGAAGATAGATGGCAGATAGATTCCTCCTCCTGTGCTCCATGTGAAACACAGTTTTTATAGTCTGGGCACACCCAAGACTCTAAATACATGTAAAGAGCATGACCAGATTGAAAACTGGATCGTTGGATCTATGTATCCAGTAACTGGGTCAACAGAACCAGATCAACCAGATGTACAAACGAAAGTGTCCAGCATCGTAAAATGAAGGTTCGACTTACCAACGGGTGACAGGTGAGGACAGATCAGATTGGATATGAGGACCAGATCATACAGGATATGCCAGATCTGCCAGATACAAGAACAGGGAACTACTGTTCCCTACAGCAGAAGAAGTGGGAGATGAACTTCAAATCTCAATCAGAGGTGGTATGGGAAGGAACTCCATGTTTGGAGAAGATGTGGAGAAGGAAGAGTTTTGCCAACTCCAGAGAGTTGACCTTGTCATTCATCAGGATGAATATGCATTGTTTGGAGAGACAGTCCACAATGACAAGGATAGTGGTGTGTTTGAAGGATGGAGGAAGTTGTTCTATGAAGTCCATGGAAATGGAGTTCCATGGCTTCTCAGGAATGGGGAGTTGCTTGAGAAGCCCATAGGGCTTGTGTCTAGGAACCTTGGCTCAGGCACATGCAGTGCAAAAGGAGACATACTCCTTGACAAACATCTGGATGCCAGGCCAGGTGTATTTGCGGCAGATGAGTTCTAATGTTCAGTTCTGTCCAAAATAACTGGAGATCGGATGGTCATGTTTGTAATGGAGGACTCAGAGGTGGAGGTCCTTATCGTCAGGAACATGGATATGATTGTCTAGATGAAGGAAGCCATCAGAGTCAACAGACCAGTAAGGTCCAGGTGTAGACAGGTGAACAGAGGCAATGGGGTCGGAGGGGAGTGCAGAGAGAATGTCATTATGGAGGGTTTCAATGTTGAAGGAGGTGCCAGTGGGGAGGATGGGCGTGGCAAGGATGGTAGCATGAAGTGAAGTGGAGAGCTGTTCTTGGGTAAAGATGGGGTGGAAGTTGTGAGGATTGACATGGGTGTATTCACTATCCCCCTCTTTGGGATAGACATCCCATTGTCTAGTCAAAGTGTCCAGTTTAACTCCAAGGCATCTGGGGCAGAAACAGATGACCATGTTGAACTGGGAGAGAAACTCTGACCACCAGGCTTGTTGGCAGGTTAGGAGTTTAGATGTGGAGAAGTACTCCAGGTTCTTGTGATCAGTGATGATGTCCACCAGAGATCTCAAGCCTTTGAGGTAGTGGTGCCAAGTTTGAAACACTGCATGGATGGCAAGGAGCTCTTTATTATGAGTGTCATAGTTGAGCTCAGGAGCAGAGAAGGTGTGGGAGTAAAATGCTACTGGCCAGACTTCATCATCCAAACATTGGAGGAAAAGGATGCCAGTGATGGCATAGTCAGAGGTGTCAGTTTCAATGATTAGAGGAGCATCAGAGACTCAGTGGGTAAGGATTGGAGCAGTGGTAAAAGCGTCTTTCAGATGCCAGAATGTGGAGTGACAGGAGTTGTCAAAACTCCAGGGAATACCCTTGCAGGTTAGGCAGGTTAAGGAAATGACAATGGCAGAGTAGTCATGGATGAAACACCAGTAGAAATTTACAAATCCAAGGAATGATTGAATGTCCTTGACCTTATGAGGCTTGGGCCAGTCTTAAATGGCTTTTACTTTCTCTGGAGACATGGTCAGTCCAGTCAGAGAGAGTTGGTACCTGAGGTACTCAACGGAGTCAGTGTGTGTCACAATGTACCTCCTCTGACCTCTGACCTCCTCTGAGGCTCATTGTCACAACTCCTAGGTCGACGCACGCCAATGCCACCATCTCTGCTCCGGAGCATCTCAGAGTTGGTGTTTTCACTCAATAAGGTCCTTTTCTACTTTCGGACCTTATACATCCTATTTCGGACATTATATCGGAGTTACATCGGAGTTATTATGCTCAATCTCTGTCACTATTTTAGTCCATTCTTCTCATCTTACTTCCTCAGTTGTCCTACCATCTGTTTGTCAACTGAGGTGAGTTTCTAGCTACACTTGCTACTTCTGTCACTTATGTCTGTAGTCTGGGCCTTCCTGCCCCTCCATAGGTGAATATTAGTTGTCCTACCATCTGTGTATCAACTGAGTCTGGGCCTTCCTGCCCCTCCATAGCACACAGATCCTGACAGTGTGGAACTCACATTTTTCAGGTTTAGCATAGAGGCCATGTTTGCAGAGTCGCCAGAGGACCTCTCAGACATGCTCTTTGTGTGAAGCATGATCCACAGAGAAGATTAAGATGTTGTCCAGATAGACTATTATGCAAACATCAAGAAGGTCAGCAAAGATGATGTTGACAAACCGCTGGAACACCACTGGAGTGTTCATGAAGCCAAATGGCATCACAAGCCACTCATAGGAGCTGTAGCATGTGCAGAATGAAGTTTTCCATTTGTCGCCTTCAGCAATGCAGACCAGGTGGTGTGCATGCTGGAGGTTGAGTTTCATGTAAATCTTTTTGTCGCTCAGAGTGTCAAGGAGATCAGAGATGCAGGGGAGCAGGTAGTGGTCTTTCTTTGTGATCTTGTTGAGTCCTCAGAAGTCAACACAAAGGTGGAGTGAGCCATCCTTCTTGCAGACAAAGAGGATCAGAGCAGCATGGGCAGAGGAGGAAGGGTGGATGAAGCCCATGGAGAGGTGTTCATTAAGAAATGCATGAAGGGAGTTGAGTTCAGAGGGAGAAAGTGAGGATGTCGTGCTGATCAGAGGGGAGGCGCCTTCTTCCAGGTTGATCTTTAGATCATGTTCACGATGGGGAGCGAGCTTGGAAGCCTTGCTCTTGCTGAAACATCTGTGAAATCATGATATTCCAGAGGAACACCGGAGAGATCAGCTGAATCAGAGGTGATAGAGGCAGAGCAGAGGTTGCTTCCAGGAGGGCAGAGCCGCAGACTGAACTGCATGGAGCCTTCCAGGCAACAAGCCAACATGAAGGCTGGAGCGCTGATAAGCATGATTGGCAGGGCCTTGCATTCTGAGAAGTGTGGTGTATCAGAGGGAATGGGGTCAGCTTTTGGAGTGGGGTCCAGGGGATGTGGAGGCAAGCTTGGGGGTGTTGGCATGGGGTGTTCTGGTGAACAGAATGAGATACTGCTCAAGACCCAGTCAATCAATGAATTGAAGTGGGTGAGCCAGTTGTGTCCTAGAACAAATGAACAGGATCCATCCAACAGAGTGACATAACATGTCATCGGAGTGATATCACTGAAGGGAAAGTGAACAGAGAGGTTGATGGCTTGAAAGATGGTAGAGTTCATGGTTCCGTCAAACAAATGGAGTTGAAACAGAGGAATGAAGTATGTGAAAAGACAGTGTTTATTCACAAAAGATGTATCTATAAAACAATCAGAGGATCCAGAGTCTATAAGTGCAGGAAAAGAAGGAATTTCATAAGGGAGTAGAGAGACAGATGGCATGTGGAATTTGGGGTTGGAAAGAGCAGACACATTGAGATATCTCCTTGAGTGCACAGAGGGGATCAATGCAACCTCCATTCCATGTGGAGCTTCAGAGGTCACTATCTATTTTTTCACCTTCAAGGAGGCCCATTTGGCTTTTGGAGGGATGGTCTTGGTAGTGTGGGCCTTTGAATGGACTTCAGGCACTCTTTCGCCATATGTCTCAAATGACCACAGAACATGCATAGATTATTGTCAAAGCAGCATTTGCATTCAACCACAGTGAGCTTTCCATCCTTTCTGAGTTTCAAGGACAAGTCCTGTTTCAGAGGAGTGGAGACTCCAGAGGAAGTGAAGGTGGTGGTGATCTTCACTTTGGTCTCCTTGGAGTCCTTGGTGGTGCTGGAGGTGTGTGTGGAGGATGCAGAGGATTTGTCAGATGACTTGAATGGCTTGGTGGATGGCTTGGTCTGATGACTAATTTCAGACCTACACTCCCAGTAGTGGGGATTGATGGACTGGGCAAGGTAATGGAGTTCAGGAAGGGTTGGAGGCTTTCCAATATGGAAGACCTTGTGCTTGATGTGGTCTGGCAGACTGTTATAGAAGTGGTGCTGGAGGGCACCTTCTCCGTAGCCTCAGACTAGTGAAGCAATTCAATTGAACTCAACGATGTACTTATTGATGTGCTGAGTGTCCTTCATCATCAGATGGTCAAGCTGGTGTTCCGCATCTTCAACGGAGTCATGTGGACCAAAGGTGGTCTGTAACTCCAAGATGAACTCCTTGAAGTCGTCCATCCAGAGTGGGCAGAGTGTGGGATCTTCCATCTGGAGGAGGTCTGGTTTGAACCACTCCAGAGCCATGTCCTTTAGGTATGACTGCACAAATGTTACTTTGGCATGGTCAGTACAGAAGGCCTTAGGACAGTCTTGGAAGTTTAGCTTGCACTGGACCAGAAAGACCCAGAGTTTGCAGGGTTCTTTTCCATCAAACTGGTCTGGTTTCCAGACCTTAGTGCACTGAGAGGAGCTGGAGAAGGAGTGATGGAAGGAGCACACAAGTCCCTGAATGGCATTTGTGAGAGCAAGGAGGGGATTGAGGGGCACGTTCCCATTGTCTGGCTTGGGGATGAAATCCTGATCATCATTAAATGGGTCACAGACATCATCCAGAATGTCTGGATCATTGTCAGAGGAGTCAGAGGGGTTGGAGGAGTCTCCAGGTCCATCTAAGCCTCCAGAATCACTGCCATTGTTGGAGGGAGTCTGAAAACCTTGGTCTTCATTGTCCTCCAGTAATTCTTTGATGCATGCTCCCAGAGTTGGAGAGCACATTGGACCTCTCTGAGAGGCAGACAGAGTGTGGCAAGCAGAGAAGCTTCAGAACTGATCTACCAGTTCTGGGCCTCGATGGCTGGATTTGAAAGTGCTGAGGATGTTGTAACATGGGAAGTGGGAAGGGTTTGCAATCACGCAAAAGTGAGATCTAGTAACACAGGAAGACATTGTGAACTCTGAGCAAGTAAGAGTTCAAATATACTGTTAAACTTATGCTGGGGGAAGTGAGTACAACTCTGGAGAAACTCCAAAGGGGCCAGAGTTGCAAAGGGTCAGATGAGACTTGGCTTCACCATATGTGGTGCACCCTTACTTGAGTTTGGTAGTCTCAAATTTACAGAGAGATGGAGAAGATGGAGATCAAAGGTCAGAGTTGAGTCTTCAACACTTGAGAGGATTCAGATGGAAGTTAAGTTGATATTCGAACTGAGGTATGTATGTACAGTGGTGGAGGTATAGTATATATACTATGGAGGTGCATCAGATTTGTAATGGAGCCATAAGGTATGAGTAAGAGTCAGAGGTCGGGAACCTGTGAACCAGAGCTGTGCACCAGTGAACTATAAACCAGCGAAAGAACAAGAGCAAGACTAGTACTAATAGAGAACAATAGAAACATATGTAAGGTAAACATAAACTGGATAAGGTCCGATAGTGGTACAAAGTGTAATCAAGGAGAAACAGACCGGAGTTGGTATGGAGTTGACAACCGGAGGTGCAGAGTTGGACTTGTGTGGATTTCAGGATATGACACAATATCAAGCTTTTAAGAAGCTCACAAGGGTTAATCTCATCAATCTCAACTAACCCAAACTTGGTCACAAGAACTTTAGTCTCTGGCTTCATGAGCATCCCTGGCTCACCTCTCCCTTCTCTGCCCTATGCAACAGGAGTACCCTTGTATCCTCCTGTTACAGTGTCAATTTGAGAGCATTGAAGAAGTCTGGAGGAAGGTCAGAGATTATGAGATTTTGACAGGTCCTGGGTTCAAATTCCAGCCTGGCCACTTTTCTCACTTCGCTGCAACAAGTTGATAACTCCACTTCTAAGATGACCTTCAGACCAGTGATTAGTGTCCTGTATGCAATCATTAGGTGATTTCTTTGTGGGAATAGAGCATGATGCTTCAGCATTCCATGATTTTGCAATGCTGGTCCCACAATAGTATCTATAGAGAAAATATCTCTTTTGTGATCAGTGTGGTAAGTTCAATGAGTGCTATACCCTCATGCTTCTACAAGACACTAGTGATTGGCTCTACTCCAAGGTTGTAAAAAACAAGTAGCTAGCCTTTTCCTCTGTGCTCCAAATCCAGATCTGCTGAGTTGCTTGTACTTCTCATGATTGCTATCCCACATTCCTTACCTTTTCTACTTTTCAGCAACTTTTTGCACATGCTTATCATGCCTTTTAACATATCATTCAGTTAGTTTTGATTGTAGGCTCAGACTTGACAGAATCTGTGCACTATGAGGCGTAGAGATACCCAGACTCAGCTGTTGCACAGCAGTGTGACAAAACAACTGTATTTATCTATGAGGGGTAGAGATAACCAGACTACAGACATAAGTAAAGTAAAGAAAAGAAAAGAATCTAAAAGCTCACCTCAGCTGTTGCACAGTGGTGTGACAGAACAACTGAGAAAGCAAGGACAAAGCTGAGTATCTAAATAGGGACAGAGATGCAAGCACTAAACTCTGATGTAACTCCAACACAATGTCCAGAATAGGATATATTAGGTCTGGAAGAATAAATAGGACCTTACTTGGATCAATGGTCAACTCCAAGATGCTCTGGAGCAGAGTTGAGGGACTTGGTTGTCAAAATGCAACACCTCTGATCTCCAGACATCTCTGAGATCATCCACTACAACTCTGAGGTTGACACACACCAAGTCCCTTAACTCTGCTCCGGAGCATCTCAGAGTTAACTGTTCTACTTAGTAAGGTCCCTTTCTTTCCTTGGACCTCATTTAACCTATTCCGGACATTATGTCGGAGTTATATCGGAGTTCATGCACTCTAATCTCTGTCACTATTTAATCAGTCCAGTTTTGTCATTCCTCCCTCAGTTGTTCCACTACCACTGTGCAACTGAGGTTAGTTCTTTTAGCTACATCTAGCTCTTTCTTTTACTTATGTCTGTAGTCAGGGTTAAAGAGATGCAAAGATCCCTTTATCTCGTCCTCCAAGGTAGTGGACGGTCCTACCAGTCAATTGACTGATAGGGAGAGGAAAGGTTATGGACCTTGGTGGAAGAACTCACCAAGGGTAAATGGAGTATCGCAAGGTAGAGGGTCTAAAGGTAAGACAGAAGGAGGGGACTCAAC
>JBBPTO010001848.1:0-13304 GCA_038094155.1 Pulveroboletus cf. aberrans
TGCGGGGGGGGGCGGGCACGGAATCGCGCTGGTGGGTGGCGGCTGGGGGGGTGGGTTTGGGTGGGGGGGGGCGGGGCGGGGAGGGGTAGGCGTGGTCGCGGGGATCGGGGTTGAACCTGCGGTGAGAGGGGTAGGATATGGTGAGCTGGGAGGGGGGAGGGGGGAGACGGGCGTTCGGATACGGGTGGGGAGAGAGGTCGAGGCCGAGGTTGTTGCGGGTAGAGACGGGGTAGTCGTGGGAGTAGGTGTGGTGGGTGGTGTGGAGGTCGAGGGGGGCGTCGAGGATGTGGTTGTGCTGTGGATGGGGAACGAGATAGGCGTGGTCAAACTGGGATGCGAGGATTCCGGCCGCGCTGTGGACGTCGAGATGGTCGGGCGGGTAGCGGACTTTATTGACGTGAGTGTGGAGAAAAGGGCTCGTGTGTGGGAGCTCACTGGCGGTGTCGGTGTGGAACTGGGCGTCGAAGATCGGTGAGTGGAGGCCGGAGCCGTCCTCTGAGGACTGTGGCCCGTCGTCGACGATCATGGATGGGAAGGGCGAGTACACGTCGCTGTTGCTGGCAGAGACGACCATGGAGGGGGTGTCTCATGCTCACAGTCCGCTTATGAAATCCTCTCCATGCCCATATCCGGCGACCCCGAAGATCAGAAGATCAACAATATTTATTTTTTATTTCCCGTCCAAATCGGACCATCTGCAACCCCCCCCCCTCCGTGCCTGCCCCCATGCTCGCCCTCCTCTCCGCCTGCTGCTCCCGTCCCCGCCGTCCCCGCGACCCCGAGCGCGGCCCGCTCCTCCCCCGCGCCGACGACCCGCCCAGCCCCGTTCCCCGCCCCGTCGACCACCAGAAGCTCAAGGACCGCCTCGGCGCCGTCGTCCGCGCCAACCAAACGTCCGTCCCTCTCTCCCCCGCCCGCGCCTACTGACCCCCTCCAGTAAGATGGTCAACGTGAACGCCCACTTCCCCTTTGCCGGCACCCCCCCCCCCACCCCCACCGCCCCCACCCCCCCCCACCCCCCACGGCCCACCCGTCCCCGTCGTCCCCCTCCGACCCCGACCACTCTGTCCTCACCGTCCGTCTCGTCCGCGCCACACACGCCGACGACGAAAACACGCCCCCTGCCACCCACGTGAGTACCCCCCCTCTCCTGTCCGCTAGAATCCGGCATGCTTTCACACCCACAGTCTTCCGTTGTCCCAGAAACACCCCCGTCTCCCGACCGCTTCACTATCCATGACGCTGGCGCCGTAGCTCGCTCATGGGCTGACTGACCTGTCTCTCCATCACATTCATTTCCGGACCTCCCCATACATACTCCCTTCTATAGCACTCTCCTTCCTTTTCCGTATCTTCCTGTTATCTCCACGAGGTGTGCTTTATTTCATCTCGACCTGTCGGATCTGGGCGTTGCGTAGCTTCTTTCCAGATATGTTGTCCTCCACTCTCCTGCCCTACCACGGCCACACATCTCTCCCTTGACTGGTAACCCGCCCTGTATGAGTCCCACATGCAAGAGCCAAACTTTCATTTCACTCCCGTCACGGAATCACCCCCTCTCCAAATTTCAAACTCGTGCCTGCCAACCTTAACCGAGTGACGACCCGTCCTTGCCCATGTGTGTTTCTTTTCCCATCGATCATGTGTCATCCATCCCTTTTCGTCCCTCGCTTCCTCGACGTGGACCTTGTTGCACCGCGCTCTCGCGTAAACGCTTGAGCCTGCGACAACACTCACCGCCGGCTTCCATTTCCATACCCGGTTCAAACAGCTTTTTCTTTTATAGCCAACCGCTGCTGAATGTTTCGCCACAAACGGCATATGACGCGACGTGGCAGGGTGGGAGAAGAACGTTGACCCACTCCGGCAAACATGTCCACCCCCTCCCCTTTTCCCCCCACAGCCGCGAGAGACCTTTTGGTTGCGTATGTCGAAAGCCGCGCGATCTATCGCGGCATCCCATCTTTCTCCATGGAGTCAACTGACATGTGACTTATTCGTCCGTCTGCGTTTCGCGCCCGCGCCCGCGCCCGTGCAGTGCTCGAGCGTGCGCGGAGGCACAAGAGCGGCAAGCCAACGCGCGTTTGAGACGCCAACGTGACGGGCGTACCTTTCCCGGACCTGCCGGGCCGTCGACGTCCAAGTGAATCGTTGATCTCATTGGCAGCCGCGTGGACGTGCGGCGTCGGAAGAATCTGATTCATCCACGAGTGGGCATCCAAAGAGGGTCCATGTCTTGTCAACGCATTCCTTGCCCACTTACAGATTTTCTGTTTGGGGCGCGCCCAGACACTCAGGTCCGAGAGTCGGAACTTTGGGTCGATGCGATCCTGCTACGACGAGCCACTCGACGCTTCCCCTGTATTTTTCCCCGTGTCTCATGATCCCGCTGCCCGGAAAGAGTGAGAAGCGATCCGCATCATTCAGCCTCCCGTTCATTGATGACGGGCATATCCGAGCGCCCACCATTAAAAGGCTGTCCCGACGTCGAACCAGCTCGACCAGCCACTACTTACGCTCGATCACTGCGGACCTGATTCTGACACACTCCGTTCCCTCCAACTCCAATGGGACCCACGTGCGTCCACCATCGATCCACGGCGGGTATAACCTCGGGTGCCGGACGCCAGTCCCTCGTGCGATAGAGTTGGGTCTTTCGTCCTGATATCCAGTCTCGCGCGGCCCACAGAACAAGGTGGCGTTGGATAGAAGACATAGGCAACCAGCGCATGAATATTAGGGGAAGCATCTCGTCGCGGTGGATGCCTCTTCTTCCAATTCGCCTGCTCAAACGTGACAAGGGGCGCCACCGGTTATCTCCGAGAATCCCAGCTTTCCAACGCCAGGACGTCCGCCTTGTCAATGGTCCAAAGAAGTAATCTGGGGTGGGTAAATCTGGTGTGGCACATACAATTACAGAACGGACGTGCGTCGCTACGGGACCAAATAGAATATGTACACGCGGTACCGCTCGCCGGCACGCTCACACGCTTGTCGTGGTGTCGTGTCACAGACCGTGTGCGACGATATGACGCATGATCGTCAGCGAGGCGAGCACCTCTGTGTACAATGTCGTCAGTAATCATGAATGAGCGGTGAATTCCCCGCCGTCAGGCCTGATGAGTCAACGCACCAGCTGCGAGGTGTGGATATGCCTCATCGATCGTCAACATGCATCCGGACGATCCCGGGTAGTCGGGCTCGCCGGCGATCTTGAGAGAATAAAACGCGACGAGATAGTCGCTCCGATTCGTGCACTGTCCGTCCCAGACTCCCTGTCAGCGTCGGACGTAACGACGGACGGACGGACGGAACGCTCACGGTCCATTCATGTCCTCGGGTGGACCGCCAACTCCATCGGTACTCTTGTCCATCCGATCCGAGAAACTTTCTCGTCCTGTCGCTGCCCTTTAGCCACGTACCCCCAACTTGCCCCCAAAAAAGGCGCCCGGTAGATGAGACGTCCGAATCACCGACTCACCTGTTCCCTGGCGTCCTGGTGAGATACTGATTCATCGGCACCGGAGTCCCTGACCGCAGGGTGATTGTCCCGAGCGAACCGTCCGGCCCGAACGCCAGTGCGATCAACGGGTCCGACGAGTCTCCGTGCGTCACGTTGTAGATCATGTACGCCGTGTGCGACGGTGCTTTCGCCGTGCACCGCAGACGCAACTGAAGACGCTCGTTCATGTCGACGAAATCCGACCCGGTGTGTCTGCCGGTCTTGTCTTCGAGGAGGTAGGGCATGCCATAGACGGTCGACATATCTTGGAATCGGGAGATCAAGGATGCGACCGGGCTGCAAAGTAGCAAAGAAGAGGAAGGAAGGAGAGTCCGAGGAATATCGTCAGGTCGTTCGCCGAGACGACCGCGGATTAAATGCACGTCCGAGAGGCCAGCGTTAAACTACTTTCGGCAGACCTGGCACGGACAGCATAGGTGAAGGGTTGCCGTGGGGTGGGCAGGCGCACCGCGCATGCACGGACAGGAACTGTAATATTAATTCCTGATGGTATGGCCGTCGCAGAAGTTAACCTTGTCATTGTGGTATCAAGACCACGCCGCACTGCGCAGCCGCTCATGTCAGTTGCGCGATATATGAGACTGGCCAGTGAGGTGACGAAAGAGGGAATGAGATCGCGCCCTAGAGTCGTAAACCCGTTCAGCGGCGCGCTTTCAAGGGCCATGATCGAAAGAAAAGTCAGCTTTCACGGAAGAGATGACGTATTACCGTCAGGATCGATTACTAGACTATTTCGAGGCAAAATCCAAAGGTACGCCATGAGCGACAGATCATCCGAACTAGAAGAGCAGTGTCACAAAGTGGAGGAGGCCGTGCATAAGCTCGAAGAGGCTGTATTACTTTAGCCACGATAGCACAATTCGTGTTGAACACGAGGTCTTTGACGGGAGGAAGCGACGTGAGATAACAGTGGAGGGAAAAGGGGAACCTGCATCCTCGTGAGAGCTTCCTCAATGTCGCCCGACACTCAAAACCGACTTCCGTGGAATGCGATAGATGTGTTTCAGGTTGAATGTAGAAATAGAAGATGGTAACAGCCGGAGGCGCCAGAGCCCATGCGCCACCCCCCTTGGTTAGATGTTGTGCAATGCGTTCAAGAACACGTCACTGTAGTAAGAATACCCCTTAGTCGCTAGAAAGTGTCAAAGTGGATTCCACGCGGTGCACATCATCTCAGACGAAGCCAGACACTGGATGTGTCCGCCACATCAAAACGAGGTCGTCGGACATGTCAAAGGCGCAACATATGAACCCACGGCGATTGCGTGCACATAGCGGCACATTGCCTTCTGATAAGATCTGTAAAGATCGAGACGCATGATCACAAATAACCATCGTGTAAGGCGGGGAAATCTTCTATTCGCTTGGTGAACCTGTGCATACGACTGGAACGTACGACATACTGCAGAACCTGCTAGTTAGCTCTGTGCCGAGGTCTGTCCCGTGCAGCGTTCATGTCCCATAGCCTTCGACGCCTTTCACCCTCCATTTCTCGCTCGGTTTCATCATAATCTCGCAATCGGTTACGGCGTTCCTCGTGGACACGAGCAGGAGACCGACTGCGACGATCTCTGTCGTCAGCGCGCCTTCTGCGGGTTGGAGATCGTGATCGCGATCGATGGCGCAAGTATTCGTCTGATCCGTCACGGGCTGCTTTGCGGGCACGTTTCTCCTCCTTCCGTTCAGCTTTTCTGCGACGTCTCTCTTCCTTCTCGTGTTTACGCGCCGCATCACCCTCGGCGCTTGGTGCGGAGGCAGCGGAAGTGGTCGCACCCGCTGACGAGCCCGCTGCATGTTGCGTCGCGTTCGCCCCAGTTGGACCGAAACCTCTAAAGGCTGATGTCAGACCCGGTATGGATATGTTGAGTAGGGACTTGCAGTGCGACAGAAAGAGCCTCCGCCTCTACTTCTTTTATCTTGCGAATTTCTTCGTCTCTTTCCGCGTTGGCGTCATTCTGGTCTCTACTGTACCAGTGGACATCCTTGTTCTTTTGCCACCTCCCGGTCGGGGCATTTATACTGTGGCCGAGGTAGTGCTGCAATCTCACTTAGTGCATTGCGAAGAAGACGCAGACGAAAATGCACACCTCCCTGTCCTTGTCTGCGGAAACGTCGGACCACTTGAATTCTGCTTGACCTCCTCGGGTTCCACCACGGATGGGTTCAAACATTGTGAGCACCGGCTGGTGGTTAGAGCTCTCCCATGGCAAGTTTCAAACCCAGATATATCTCCGACCCAAACGCTATCTAGATATGTGGGTGGCAGCTTGGCTATCGCCCCATCGTGGCAGATGCGGCCGTGTGTGATCCGCACGGTGCGGGATGCCGGCATGGCGCTCATGTTCAGGTTTCGGATATGTTTTTGACGCCGGGTCTTCGTGCAGGATACGGCGTGGACGTCGTCACCACCACTCAAAACTCAGACTTTTGACAGCATGACCAGTACCCATCTGGGAGATCTCCGCTGGCTGCTTGGAGACGCTGACAATGTTCAGGGTTGTTGGCGTGCTGTGCATGTCGCGATGGGTATGCACCTTTGGCCACTTGCGGCGAAAAGGCTGGCTGGCAGCAGCGTGTTCTCATAGGGGCCCGCTCGGGTCTCATGGATTCTCTTTTGGGAATGGACTTGGTAACCAAGTTGCGCAACTCGTTTCGATTTAGCATGTTCCTGGGAGTGACGCGATCAGCTCTCCATGATTCGTCTACACTCGAGCAGCGTAGAGGCGGCGGCACCTCGTTGAATAGAAACATCTGAGTTGCGAGACACGCCTGAGCAGTGCCGCTTTCCAAGTTCCAAATTATTATTTTTTACAATTTCAGGGAATCCCGGCTAGGAACGCTCTCTCACTCCTCCCGCCATGACCTTCCCTGTATTCCCATTTGAACGCCAGAAACACCTAACCTTGCGAATCGGCACCTCGCCCGGGTGGGGAATGCCTCGGCAGACATAGACGCGGGCCGTTCGGCCTGGCCTCGCACACTATCACACTTCTGGTCAGCCACAACTCCTCGACGCCTAACATTCTCCTGTGGCCTCTACACACTGGCACGCCTCAAAGACACGGCTGGCCGTTAATATTAACTATTCGCACTTCTTTGCAACACAGCACAAGGCTGTTGCGTCCACCCAATCGCCGGAATCAACAACGCAGTGGCATCACATCGGACTCGGAAGGACAGGTGCGTGCAGCTATACAGCATACTGCTGAACCGAGCTTCGTCGTAGGCAAGTCGAGCGGGCATTGTCTGGTCTCGATCACAGGCGGTGTCAGACGATCCCTTATCCGGGTACAAACAAGGCACGCCACGTCTAATTTTCGCCGAATTACCCGACTCTCCCGGTCGAGTGACCGCCCAAACATGACGTCTCCAACGGCGTTCTGAAGGCATTCTGAAGGGCAAATTCCGTTGCGGGCACTCCTGCGACGTCGACGATGCATCGTTTTCATGTACCGTATTCGATGGTATTTTTTTCAATATCACGCGCGTTTGTTTTGTTGATTCTTACGTGGGCGCACGCCGCACGGGCCCGCGTGGCAAACGAAACGGGGGTTTGGCTGCAAGTGGAAATAGCCGAACAACCCAGGTTGGTGTGTTCCTCAACCTTTCCTTTTATCTGTTGCGCAACCTCCATTGCAACTTTCCCCTTTTTCCTTGTTTCCTTCGTGATGAGTAAAAAGGCAGCGAAAAACAGCGAACCAGAGACAAACTATGCGGAACGCGATATAGTTTTAGGCAAAATACGCGGATATCCTCCTTGGCCTGGCATGGTATGTCGCGTCTTCTTCTACCCTCTACGCCTCATCTTTCATCGTTTTCATCCCATAGGTCGTGAATCCCGACAATGTTCCACCCGCCGTTGCCAAGGAGCGCCCTGCTGGTAAGAAGACGATCTTCCACTGCGTCAAGTTTTTCCCCACAGCGGAGTTGTGCGTCCCCATCATTCTCGTTTGGCGTCCAGTTCACTGATACCATTTGTGCACAGTGCATGGCTTGTATCGAAGGATATATCGAGATTGAAAGAGCACGAGATCCGTGCATACATCAGCGAGCCACATAAGAAAAATGCGGATCTTTTGTCTGGGTACAGAATCGCTCTCGATCCCGGAAAGTGGGAGAAGGATCTGGAGAACATGCAGGTGGCAGCTGCGGAGCAGGAAGATAATGCGCATGTCGACCAGCTCGACACTGAGAACGAGGACGACGATACGAAGAAACCTGCCAAGCCAAGAAAGCGCAAGCGAGAGGTCGACGCAGCCTCTGTAAAGGCCAAAACCAAACCAAGACTGAAGACCGAGAAGAAGATGCCTGCGGGGAAGTCGAAGAAAAACGGAGCCAAGTCAAAGGAGATGATCGAGTCCGAGGATGATGGAGACCGAGAGGCCGAAGTTGAAGACGACGATGCTGGAACGAGCGCTAAAGCCGCACCACCCCCTTCCAAGAAGCCGAAACGGGAGAAAGAGGAAGAAGTTGATGGTGCGCCATTGTGAATCTGCCTTTCATCTCGTCTTTTCTGAACATTGCTTTCTTACAGCCAACTTGGAAACAGATCCTGAAGCTCGCAAAGTGAGAGACTGGCGACACAAACTGCAGAAAGCGTTGCTGGGTAGCAAGGGTGTACCATCAGACGAAGTACGTCACCTACACAGTGTAGATTGCCAGCACTGACAAATATTGTGTAGGATATGCCCGCCCTGGACACATTATTCTCCACAGTAGAGGACTACGAACATCCAAATCTCATCAATTTCCTCTCGGTGCGTTTTTGTACTGTCAGATGTGGCGTTTTTATCGTTTATTGTAATTTTTGGATAGTTTTCTAAAATTGGCAAGGTTATGCGACACATTGCGGCTCTTTCACAGGACAAGGTACCTCGCGACGAGGAGTTTAGGTTCCGAGGTCGAGCAAAGGCCTTGGTAGACAAGTGGCACGCCATACTGGGTGCCAACAAGCCGACCGAGAATGGCGCAGAAACCGCCACCAATGGTGCACCAGCGGATGCCGATGCTGACGAAGCCAAAGTAGCATCATCCCCAGCGCAGAACGCTATTTCAGCTATTTCAGCCGCAGACATGACGGTGTCAGAGGCATGAACTTGCTGTGGTCAATCCCCTTTCTGATGCTTTGTCCACTCCTACTCTTGGTGTTTTCCCGCGACCGGCTGTCAACGGCTTGCGGTGTTGTCATTCAAACATGCATTATTTGGCCTCGTGCATTAGTTTGCTGTGCCAATTTCTGTGCCTTCAGCCACTTTTGCTGCTACGCTGTACATGTTGTCGTAACCAATCACAACTTCATATTCCCTAGTAGTGCAGAAAATACAAATATATGTCATAACTGTTCAGACTCGGCCCGCGGGGGCGGTCGGCGACACCCGCCAAGGATTTGTCTTCGTCTTGTGTGTTTGAGCTAGGTTACTTGGATAGGCAAGACGCACGTTGCAACACGACGCGATCTGCAAATTAGGTTTCGGCTCCGTTTCCCCGTAACCTTTGAAATTTTGAAGGGCTGCACCGAACTTGGTTGTAACCACTGCATGTTCCGAGGGGCCAACAGCATTGCTGACACTGACTGCGTGTTACAACACAGATGGCACAAGAGATAATTAATATAAATGCACCCATAAGGCACATGGATATTTCTGGCAGTCGTAGGCGGGAGCCCGAATCCCACCGACTCGGGCCGAGGTCGTTCTCGGCTACTCATCCTCGCAGCTTGCCCCACGAAGACTGGAGCCTGTGCTGGGCTTGATGTCCCTCCTTTTCCGGAGATACAAGGTACCTCCATTTTGCAACCGTGTAGTCAGGCCTGAGTAGTGCAGGAATTTTGCCATGGCAATGATTGATTGGAAGAGATTATCGCTCCGTGGACATCACGTTCCAGCAGATTGTTCATATGTCACCAACACTTCCGCTTCAAGTTACCATGTGACCGAATAGACCGCTCAAGACACGGTCGTTCCGTGTCAGTCCATGTTCCAGATATTACTTGTTTCAGGTCCGAGGTATACTGGTACACCCATGTATGAATACGCCGAAGCCCTGCTTAGAATACCGGATTATGAATCCAATAGTATTTGCCCCGGATGACAGTTCTAGCCTTCCTTTATACTCTTCTTAGAAATCCCTGTCATCCGATCTTTCAATAATACAGTATGAATTCTGTACCCAGAAGTCTGTTCCAACTGAACTCGCTGATAGATAGAGTTCCTATGGGTGTATATAACCAGTTATGTCGCGGACTATTCTTTTCCCACTGGATGCTCCTAATTTAGGTTGCCATACGAATGTCAGTGCGTCAGATCCTTCAGTGTTTTACCAGTCCTATGCTCCTATCCGACATGACACGGCGGAGACGTGATCGAGCCGATACCTTTCGATACCCCAAGCTTGTCCGCTCAGCAGATCAACATATAATTATTGAATTCCAGAGGAGGTCTCACCGCAATTGTGCCAATCCCAGATGTGTGTGGACGGCGTTTCCCGGTTAGTCTGGCCTGTCTCCAAGTTGTTCGTTATCGAATTAGCGGTTGGAATGCAGCTTCGATCACTGATGGCACCGATGAGGAAGCTAAGCAACGGTGGGGCGAGGAAGATGCTACATGTTGAGTTGACAATATCATGCTGATCGATGGCGGTTGCGTTGCTTGTCTTCCTCTATGTCGCCAAGCTGTTACATGAGTTTATTGGCTGCTGCCGAACGATCTGAACCCCGGTCTTAAAGCTTGGCTTTCGACTTATGCTACTTAGATAGGTGCCAACGGTGTTTTGCCTCTTAGGTATTAGCATAGATCTGCCCCTATGTGCTCGTGACGAACTGTCATTCGAGTCGCTAATCCCGCTTATCACTTCATGCACATGAACTCGGTGTTGCTAGTGGACAAGCTCGTGAACTCTTCCTTCCACGTCTGGATGCAGACACTTCCTCGCAGGAGCTACCAACATGTCCGTCGACAGTGTCGTACTTGTCGTCCTCCCAGGCTGCAGCTAAAATTGACTCAACCCTCATTCATCGTTCCAAGCCTGACGCCAGCAACACCTGGCAGCCGTCCATTCTCCACCTTCTCCCCTGTCATGGACCCACGCCCTTCTGTCTCATGCCAAGGTCCCGGTACCCTTGATGACCTGGTGAGTTGGGCAGCTTCGCTATTCGGCATCGGGCTTGACGTTTCTCCAGATTGCACGTTCGAAAGGTGTGGGTCGAGTTCTGTCAAAAAAAAGCTACCATGTGCAGTGGCGCTGATCGAATGGACCCAGGCTCTACGGAAGTTCAGAAGCACAGCGTCCTTGAATTACCCGATATTCCCCGCATACCAGCGCGGAAGCGCACCTTTCATATCAGTCACGAGGAGCTCGAGACACGTATGGCAACCCTCCTGTCGTGTCATTGGCATGTCGGCTATGTTGGGGATTGCGTTGCGGAAGACCGTCAAGTGTTCTCCTTGAACAAACTGTTCAGTTTTAAAAATTTCCGCTCGGCAGTCGAGTTTTTGAACGCGCTTGCTGGCGTTCAGGATGAAGAAGATGTGAGTAGCAAAGCACCCGGATGTTACCTGCTTTCGAAAGTTTGACGAATCGTCAGCACCATGCCCGTGTCACACTCGATTACTCGAACGTTTATGTTTCCACTCACACACATGTCGCGTACCAACAAACTTCTGGTGCAGGCGCAGATGTGACCTCGATCAGGGTTCCGGGCCTCACAGTTCGTGATATTCGATTTGCGGTCCAAGTCGAAAGGTTGCACGAGAAGTTCCTGGATGACGGACGAGCGATCACCAAAGTACCGATCGACTCTGGTAGCCTGCAGGCATGGTCAATGGAACAGCTTCAGCAACGGTATCCGCCGTTACACGGATAGATCGCGCAGAAGGGGCACTTCTCAAACAATGTTGTACAATTGGTTACTACTGCATGATACCATCTCTCTGCCTGGGTAATGCTTAAGCTACGAAGTGGGAACATACGCCGTCTGCCAGTTTGCCTCTTATCTTCCCCAAATGAATTTGGTGATGTTCCTTAGCTCGCTGTTCACATCTTCTCTGAATGCAATTCTTTCCGCTGCAAGGTCTTGCTGCATGTGCAGTTCGTTGGTCGTTCCTGTTAGTGGCACGATACTATGCAGCTGGGCAAGCTTGAAGATAACCTGAGCAGGTGTCACATCCAGTTGGCCTGCAATGGTTATTACCGATGGATGACTGAGCAAACTTGTCGATCCAGAAAGTGTCCAAAATGATCTATAGTCATTGAGAATAGGTCGGTAACGCTAGTAGAGACAGAAGGCACGGACTGATATTCGATTCCATGGTCTTTGCAATAGCTCCATACATCAGGATCCCACATGTTCCCTTCGTACCACCTATTCTGCACGACCTGCACCTTCCTCAACTCTCCTAGAGCAGCTAGAATGCGCACGTCATAGACGTTGCTGACACCTATCTTGCGTACGGTCCCTGCATCCTGGGCGGCCATAAGTGTGCGCCAAGCCTCTAAAGATGCTTGCATCGTCTTCAATGGCGAATGAAGGAGATAAGAGTCGATGTAAGAGGTCCGAAGGTTGCGCAAGGACACTTGGAGAGAGGTTAGAATCTGGTCTTTGACGGCGTCTTTGGGATCGTAGGGAATCGGTTTGCTAAGATCTTGTCCCCCAAGTGGGGTAAACCTGTGCCGGGCGTAAAAGATGAGCGCTCGATGGGACGCAATTTCCGAAGGAAATGCAGCGTGCACTTTGTCTGAATGTAAATCTCGCTGCGTTTTATGTCATGCTTTTTCTGCAAGATATCGAGCGCTTCACCAACGAGGTCCTCCCTATCAGAAGCGAGGTTCGAGTCAGTGCAACTATTTTGGAGAGTGATTTGAGGTGCACCTGTAATGTTTGGGTTGAGAGGCTGGGGGAGGCGTCAAACCCCTGATGGCATTCGTGCCACTTATGGACTCACCCGTATCAACGGCGCGAAATCCCTGCAAGAAAGCGTTGACTACAAGGTGCGGCGTACGCTCTCCTTTCCTGAGTTCATGTCCACGATGTGAACGGCAAGGACTCTGCGTCGCGGGTGGCTTACCATGCTGTCCCATAAATGATCTTTGGTGAAAGGACGTTCATGGAATGTCGTCGTTTCTGGGAAGCACTGAAATCTCTCACGCGGACATGACTGAGTGCAATCGCTCCACTGAATCTCTCACCGACACTACTATGTAGTATGGTATCAAGTTTGCTGCTGGTGGAGTATATTAATAACCTGTCGCGTAATCTATTGGCATAATTTTCAACGTGCTTGAAGCTGGGGATAGTCGTAGTGCAACCGAGAACAACTTCACCAAGTGACTTGGGGGTCAATTGTCATATAACGCAAACGACACAGAAGGGGCGTGATTCGGATGCCCTTCCGCGAATCATTAATCACTTCCCCAAGGTGCGTGCCTCATCCGAACAGAGTGTCATCGTGACAGTATTACTTCATGATTAGCTAGTAAATCGTCCAGCCTGAGGGTAACGTTAACTTATCCTCAAGGCCTCATCTTGCTTTGGCGACCTGCACGTGGAGAAAAGGGAGGTAACTGAGCCTCGAAGCATCAAAGTCAAGATGGGAAAGTATTTGTTCGCCGTGGTTTGACGAGAGCAGCGCGGTCATACATCCATTTGTGACTTAAACTTGAAGGTCGTATGAAACAGAAGAACCAAACTCTCGTTGAGCAAGTATAAGTCTGGTTTTCACCATTCCGCTCTACATTCCTCTTGGGCATGGAGTTACCGAGATTATAGACCTGCGTTTTGGGGCGC
>JBBPTO010001849.1:0-13300 GCA_038094155.1 Pulveroboletus cf. aberrans
CTGTACGGCACGTCAGCACCGTCCATCCACCAAAGAAAAAAATAAAAAGAGGAAACGCGCCTGCAACAGCTTGTCCGGCTGCCACATCCGCGTCGGCAGATTCTCCAGAGCGACATAGACAGCCGGGATCGACTCGCACTGGACGAGCTCCTGTTCGTTGCCCTTGAGTATGCCGAGTGCGATGCGAAACAGGACGTCGATCCCGTCGACGAGAAAGACGTCCCAGACGCGAAAGAGCGTCTACCAGCGTGTGTCAGCATGGCACGAAAATGTCGCGCACGCACGCACCTCGATCGGAAGACAGTCCGTGAACAGCGATAAGAACCACGAGAAACAGATCGCGGGGAGGTCGACGCCCAGTTCGACCAGGTGGGCGTGTAGCTGAGGGAGCAGCTCGTGCACGTAGTCAAGCAGGACCAGCGGACACGCACGTGAAGGCAGGAGCGACGGCGAGAAAAAGTCGTCGGGCAGGATCCGCTCAATGATGGCCGACAGGACCCAAAACGCCTCTTCTTCGTCCGCGTGGACCAAGAGGAGCGTCGACGTGACGAGGTTCATGCCTTGACAGTACCCCACTGCCGGGTTACGCCTGTCATCGAGTATGAGGTGGGACCCGCCGACGATGACAGAGACACGCACCGACTATATGCTGTCAACACCCTACGGAGCTTGTGCACCCCCACCCCATCCCCGCCGAAAAACACGTTCAACGGCATCGTCCGCCCGACGTCCTTCTCGATCTCGCTCCTCACCAACGCATGCCCCGCGTCCTTGCCCGCCTGCACCAACAGATCCCCAAACAACCCCGGCTCGCGCATCTCGAGCCCCCCGCTGCACTCGAGCCACAGCTTGGCCCGGTACGCGAGCGGAATCCCCCCGCGGACGAGCCTGTCAAACATCGTCCGCGCATCGCGGTTCGTCGATAGCCCCAGCTGGGCGAACCCGATCAGTCCCTCGGTGTGCGTCAACTCTTCTTCTTCGTCCATCGTACCCAACCCGAGCAGCGCCGCGGCACCCCCGCCCCCTGCCATCGTCGCCGCCGTCACGGGCAACTTGGCGCCCACCCGCGCGCGACTGCGCTGCTTGACGAACACGTCCCATTCCTTGCGCGTCGCCGTCTGTCGCTGGTCGTGAATCCGTGTCAGGTCCTCCAGCAGCGCCCGCATCACGTTCGCGCATACGTGCCGCGGCGTGCTCGCACTCGCGACCAACACCGACGTCGGACCGGGCTCCGCACCGATCAACGTTGGCCGTCGAGGCTTGCTTCGAGACGCCGGCCCGGGCGACGACCCGCCCGACTTTTGCGACGACCGTCTACTGGCCCCCGCACCTTCTGACGTCGACGGCACAGATTTCCCGCTTGCTCCATCCGGCGCAGCCTCTCCAGCCTGAGGCGACCACGATCCCTGTCCGTCACACTCGCAATGTCCCTTGGTCACCTGAACGATCCCGTCCTTGGTCGCTTCCGCCTCCTCGTCCGACCATGAATTGCTCTCCTTGCGGTCAGCAATCTTGACCCCCGTCAAACACGCCGGCGCCGTGCTCTGACACGCCTTGGCCCGCGCGAGCAACAGCACGTCGTACTGTGACACGTCGTAGATGAACCCGTACCGGTCCGTCAGCGGCTGCCTGCTCTCATCGTCGTGATACATGCTCATCCGCGAGGCCGCATTCGTCGGCAGCGGAATCGTGAACCGGAAATCGGGCGCCGTCAACGGGGTGTACCTTCGCGAGAGGTAGTGCGTCGGGGGTTTGGACGTCGCTGGGATGATCGACTCGAGCGGGACAGAACCTGGCTTATTCACGTTGGTGACAGGTGGCTGGACGACGACGGGACTCGCGTCCGCGGTAGGGCGTGGCACGCCTTCCGCACCACCCGTCGCCCTCCTTTGCGGTTGTGGCATCAGCGCATGCAGGATCGGCGTCGCCAACGACGCAGAAATAAGCCCGCCCGGACGCGATCGTGTCTTACGCACGACCTGACCCTGCGCGTTTAACGTGCGCGACAAGGACTCTGCAGCAGCGACTCCTTCCACCGGGCTGAGCGTCGCCCGCGCGACAACTTGATTCCCTCCTCCTTCCACCCTCGTCTCCTTTCTCTCCTTCCATTCTCCCCGTTTCGTCAGCTCGCGAAAGATGACGTGTTCGTCCCTTGCCGTCTGGACGAGCTCCAGTGCCAGCCGGCGGACGAGCTGACCGGCGTCACGACCCTGGTCGACGAGGACGCTGCCGGGATCAGACGTCATGACGCGCGTGGCGTGCGCGATGGCGCGCAACGACGCACCCTGTGGAAGCCGTTTGTCGTCCACCAACGACGGCGAATGCATCGTGGACGTGTCTGTCCTCGACTCGAGTGGGTCTGGCGAGGTCGCCAGCTGAGGGGCCGACAGCACGGGCGAGGGCAGTGCGGCCGCAATGACCGGCGAGGATATCACAGATGAAACCCGACCTTCGGGAATGAGAGGTGGCAACGACGCACGCACAGTCTTGGAATCCTTGCGTTGTTGCTGTCTGACGGTTGTGGGCGCTGAAGACACAGACGTCGGGTTCAAGATCGATATGCCGAGCGATTCAAAGACGCTTTTGCTATGCTTGCGTCGTGGTCTGCGGTGAGAATCGCTAGGGATATCGAGATGGGAATGGGCTGACGAATCGCGCGAGGACACCTTGCTCGTGCTCGCAGCCTCTTCCTTGATGGTGGGAGTGGGCGGACCGCGGGGATGACGCGACCTGCTTCGGTGCAGCCATGTCCCCATCCATTCACCGATCGAGGCTCTGTCGAGCCTCGGGAGATGCCCGTGGGTGGTACCTTCGGTGAGAACACTGACGTGTGACGGTACTACATCTTCTTTGGCGACCACCAACGCATCTGCAGTAATGGCTTCTCCAACCTGTGATTTGGTGCGCTGGCTCACTGATGGCAGAAATGTGGACGTAGATGACGTGATGCTCTCCCCTGCCGGAGTGTCCTGACCTAGCGGCACTTGATCTTCAAGTGCTTCCGTGAGGGACGTCTTGAGTGACTACGAGAAATGCGATCAGTGTCCCAGATCACCACCAGAATACAGACACGCACCGACAGACTCTCCTGCCGTTCGACCCGCCTCCGTTTCTCACCGTCCTCATCTGCGAAAAACACGCTCTGCAGTACCCGTGCGGCCAACTCCCGCTCGGACAGTGTCATCTCCTTCAGTGCTTCCTCTGCGCGAGCTCTCCCCGCTTGCTCTCTCTCCTCTAATGCCCGCTTTTGCTCCTCCAGTTCGATCCTCGTACGCGCGAACTCGTGCAGCGCCGACGAGAGGACGCGTAAAGCGGTGTGGTATGGGTGCGGATGCGAATCGGGGTCCGAGGGAGACACGACAGCACTCAGGTGTGCAATCGCACTCTGGATCGCCTCGTCCGAGTACTCATGCCAATGATGGGCTAGCACCTGGGTCTCGACGGGCGAGCACGTTTGTGCCTGCGCCTCAGAAGACTGTCCAATGGCCCCCACGCGCGTCGTAGGAGTGGGGATGGTGTCATACGGGGACACGACGACGAACCGGGGCGGCTGAGACGAAGGCGGCGATCGCTGGAGATGGGTGGGGAGGGACGCGGTAGACCTCTGCCGACGGAGCGTCTGGTCGCCGCTCCAGGACTCTTCCTGCCCTGATTTCCCGTAGCTGCCGCCCCAGTTCGGTCGTGCGCTGGTGTTGGGGTTGGTGGTAGTGGAGCGTGCGTTGACGTTAGTGGTAACGTCCTGGGCTTTGAGCGTGAAATACGTGTTTGGTGGCCCATCCTGGGCGGGCGCGCGGGGTCGACGGCGTGAGGATGATGACACGGGGGGTTGCTCGTCTGGGGATAGCGGGTGGAGATGGACGGGAGTCGACGCTTGTGAAGCCATTCGGGACTTGGAGTCAGACCGTCATCGAGATCACCGCTACGGAGGGACCGTGTGACCACGTTTCATCGGACGTGGCGAGACGCATCTCCTCGGACTTCACATTCACCCGTGTACGTACTAACAAACGTCGGACCTAATGCCGAGTCAGCCGCGGTGTACATCGTTTCCTCAAGACACGAGTGACATCCTCCCAGATAATCCTCATCCACCAACAGGAATTTCAGCTGGGATTTGGGGTATGTACCATGATAACCTCATTGGTGAGTCCTCCGTGGTTCATCGAGCACCCACTCGTTGACTTCTAGGAGGAGGATCAGTGAGTCAGTTAGCAGCGCTCCTCCGAGTCCACCATAACCCGGCCGCACTTCATTCCAAAGAGGATCACACTTACCCAGAGTCGAACTTATGTATGAGGTAGGCTCTCACCCGGGGTAATCCCATCCCTGCCCTTGTGCGATATCAGAAAACTTTGTTTTGGTTTCTGCCTACGCGACAACTTACAAGCATTCAAAATTATATTTGAGCCGTTCAAAATATTGGAATTCTTGATGTGTGAACACTGATGGGCCGTGTGAATGAGATGACGAGCCAACCGGCGAATCCTCGGCGTAACAATGAATAGATGGTGGCCCTGTGACCCGCAGATAAGATTACCGTCCTCTCGGTATAAGAACGGTTCGTCGCGAGACCTGACTACCCAGCTTTACCATGACAGAGTCGTATGAATGGCCCTCCCGTTTCCGCGATCTGAAGCGCGAGATCGTGTCTACGACAACAGAAGAGCGCCTCACAGCATCGTGGAATGACATCCTCGCTGAACTAGCTGGACGTACTGCTGAAATTGCGCAAGCAGGGCCCGACGTAAGTGCGAGTTCGCCATTGTGACCACCGCTAGCCGATGCGTTCACCGACAGTTCATACCCCAAGTCGATTTCGCAGACTTGGAGAAACTGACATCCGAAGAGATCGACGTCATCAGACGCAAAGGTTCGATCGTCATTCACAATGTCGTCCACGGCGAGACGGCAGCTGGTTGGAAGACTGAGCTCGATCAGTTTGTTACGGCTAATCCTCACGTAGAAGGTCCACGGCAGTAGATATTCCCCTTCATATATTTCCTGACTCTGCTTCGCACAGGTTTCCCCCACAACAACAAGCAGTTCTTTTTCCTCTAGTCAGTCTTTTCACCAATCGGCTGGGTCATGTCTTACTCAACAACGTTTCAGCTGGACACGTCCTCAGGTGCAAGCACGCGCTCATCCTAATGTCTTGAAGGCCTCTGCCTGGATCAACAATCTGTACCGTATACGGTCGGTAAAGCCGCTCGAGGGCGTCGACCTCTCTGTTCCTTTGACATATGCCGATCGTTTCCGCATTCGCCACCCAGGTGGCAACTGGAGCAACTTCCCACCTCACGTTGACAGTATGACTCGGGCACCCCCGTGCTTACGATCAGACACTGAATAGTCTCTAGGCGGTGCGATCGAACGATGGGAAGACGAAGTTTTCCGCCGCTGCTTCGAGGATATCCTCACTGGAAACTGGCGCCAGCATGATCCCTACGATCTCGAGCACCGTCTCGCTGCGCGCAGTTCTCTATACGGACGACCGGGACAGGCGACAATATTCCGGACCTTTCAAGGATGGCTTTCAATGAGGTTCGCTAGCCTCTATCCTCTTCGCCGGGCATCTGGATCTCACTGATTCGATGACCGACTCCATAGCGAGACAGGACCTACACAGGGAACGCTCCGCGTCTTCCCCGATGTTCATCTCTCAAATGCTTATATGATTCTCCGTCCGTTCTTCCGCCCGGCCGTGCCTCTCGATTCCCCTGACATCCTCGACGCCAAGAATTGGAAGTTTGGTATGATTATTTTTCGTCAATCTTTGCGATCGCAGTTTGATGTGTTTTTGGGGTAGACACCTCGACTGCAGACTTCCCCGGCATCTACCCGATGGGCGACGGGTACATTGGCCCTCGACCGACACCCCTGCACCACCCACATCTCAGGCTCGATAAGACGATGACCTCCGTCCCGAAAGTCAGCCCCGGTGACATGGTCTTTTGGCACTGCGTAAGATCCCCTTGTCCTTCGATGTTCTGGACAACCTACCGATTGCGTTCTTTTCCTGAAGGACGTAGTCCACTCCGTTGAAACCGAACACACTGGTTCTACCGATTCGGCAGGTGAGAGCTTCGTGTCCATTCGTAAACACGTCTTCGAGGCGCCAAACATGGTTTCTGCGTAGTGATGTACATTGGCGCCGTTCCGAAGACGCCTCAGAACTCGGCATACGTCGCCAAGCAAGCTCAGACATTCCTCTCGGGACAGAATCCACCCGATTTTGCCAGGCTCGAGGATGGGACGACGTTCGTCGGGCTTGGTTCTGACGCAGACGTCAAGGGATCTGTCGGTAGGATGGCGATGGGTCTTCCTATCCAGGTCGTCTGATACTTCTCGAAGTATCTTTGATGAAAACCGTTTATTATTCAGCAAGAAATTGTCCGGAGAGGATGGCATGTAAAACTATTAAGATTGTAACAAGCGCCGTCGTCCTGTGTGTCAATATGTGACGTGTATGTGACGTGTATGTGCTGAACGAGCTTCAAAGGACCATCGTGACCACTGAGGTGGCGGAGCGCGACTGTTACCCGGATAGCTCCATTTGTCCCTCTTGCGCCAGCACACCACTCTTTCACTCCGTCTCCGCGTTACATTTAAACCCATCCACGGTACGAAGATTGTTACGACGAAGGTCCCAGAGTTCTAATCGGTCGTGGAGGTCGTCACAGCGAAACGTCTCCGCACCACCGCCGGTTTGCAAACGATCGATGGGGGGGAAGGAACGTGGGCTGCAACACGAGCCGAACCGGATTTGGCGCACGCACCCTCGTCTCCGTCGTCTTTTTCCATTCGCTCGGAGAGAGGAGCCAGTCGAATCACCGTTCCTACTGTTCCCCGATCCCCTGTGTCTCCACCTGTCCCTGTATTGGTCCTATTTCTGCGCTCGGAGACACCACAGGCATGGTGAACGAAACAAGCGACGTCGGAGGTGATGGTTCTCCGGGAATCCGATCCCGATCCCGATCCCGATGCCCGGTTCCACTCTCGATCTCCGTCGAAGCTCGTAGCACTCGACCATGAGGACGGCGGTAGCAGTAGCAGGCTGCGTGACCTTGACGTGCGGTGGGTGGGCAGCACTTTGATATCCATAATGGATAACCTACATCTCATGTTACCCCGTTTCTGGTGGTTTGACCTTGCGACTTGAAATAATCTATGTGACTAACCCCATTCTGCTGACTGTTCCCGCTGCGTCACAGAGCACAGTCACTGCCTTCATTGTGGGTGGTATGGCACGGCTGCTGCTGCATTGTTTCAAGTCCTTGCAGTCATTGTATTACTTCAAACGGTCTCGGCTGCTCTGCTCCGAGCCAGAATGAATGGTAACCAGTCTCATGCTCAGACGTTTCACGCGGTCAAGTTTCGGGACCGGTCAAGCTGCACACATGTGTGCACCTCACTATGCAGGATCTGGTACCAAAACGGATGGTGTTGGGGGTATATAAACTTCGCTCTAATCACCCACTGACTTCACCACCTCTTTCGGCCATCAGGTTTCCTCTCATCTTATAGCTTCATCACTCACTCCATCATGCATGTTGTTGGCAAGCTCTTCGTCGCCCTTATCGCCGCTGCTGCCCTAGCGTCCGCGGCGCCCAATAACGGTGGAGGCAATGTATGTTGCTCCGTTTCACGAACAGGAGAACGACCGGCTGTAGCCCCCTTTTTTTTTACAGAAAAACTGCCCTGCACAGAAGCCCAAATGCTCTGCGAATGGTAAATACACCTATCGACCACTTGAGAGGACGCACTTAAACCTGTTCCACAGACTGCAAAGGAGATCATCAGCAGGGCAACGTCTGGATATGCGTTGCGCCAGGACATCAGGCCTTCGGATGTTCATGCGACCCCCACAATTAATGCCAACATGGTGTGTCTTTGTGGTCGCTCAGACGTCTCTCCAAGCCTAACACTGCACAGTAATGCATTAACTGTCGGTGATAACAAGTTCTTCTGCTTTGTCGTTATCATTTTTTGCCTCCTCAACCATACCATAGACATTCCCGTGTCCATATACCAACGCAATTTTTCATCGAACCGCCCAGGCCACAAGGCCATATACCAGAGCCGCCGTCTCATTGCTCCTTTAACCATTCCTCTATTAGTTTTTCAGTCGTTGCCTTAGTTTGCCGAATTTTGTTTCGTGTTGTCTTGTTTCTGTCAGGCACACCACACCACTGGTGCTCGAAAGGTGAGACTCGAAACATTTGCTGGAAGATCGTTGAGCAGGTCGGTTGTCCGAAAGTACCAAGCGCATGTGATTAGTGCGTGGGCCATAGCCTGGGCCCAGTTTTAGCAGGTTGACCGAACAGCGACTATTCATGACATTGATGGTGCACGTCTCTCAGCCCGACCCTATCCTAAATCCCGCTTTCTTTCTTGCTCTACGGCACCCTGCTACAAAATCTCCGACAGACAGACTCGGAAGACCGCATAGCACTATTTCAGCGTCCTGATAGCCTAATCCCTTTACCGAGCCTCGACAGTGCGACAGGCACCGTCCGCAAACTTGTTCTCAAACGTAGTTTCAAATCGGTAAACTCGTCGTGTGCGGTTCCCACTCTCTCCCAGGTTCAGGGCCACACTGGGCCCTGACGACGAGTCCGTTCATCTTCCTCCCCCTTGCACACCATGAACGACGCTCACATCGTGCTCCGGAAGCCCCGTTGGAAACTCGGCTCTTGAAATGGTGTCCCTGGAAAAGCATGAGGAGAGTGAAAAGACCCCGAAAGGTTGTGAGAGGTGGTCATGCAAAGCGACGATAGGCATCACCGAATTTCTTTTATGCTCGAGTGAATCGAGAACGTGGTAACCCCGACTGCAGTTCCAGGAAGAGGACACCCCCATCTCTCATCGCTCACTTTGCTCACTCTTGTGTTGTGGCGCGAGGGGAATCCCAGGCAATAAAACAGCACTGTCAGACCGTGGGGAGTCATCGCCGTTCAGTCGGCACTGCATCTACAGATCTACCGGTTGCACCCCAGTCAAAAACTCGAACTAGTCTGTGTATGGCAAGTTCATTGACAAATCCACCAATCAGCGCACTCCAAACAAGTCTTCAAGTGATAACGTTACTCGACCGGTCTGCTGACACCTGGTTCCAATAAGTCGCTTGGGAAAGTTAGCACGAAATGACCCCACACGTGGCCTAGTACAGGTAAGTAATAGTTTCGTAATTGTTGGATCCCTCATTGCGGTAGCAATAGTACCATGATAACGAAGATCACGTCTGCCCATGAGCAGGTCGCTGGATGCTGAAAGTAGGTCACATGTAAGATGACGGATCAGACAGAGTTACGCACAATCAGATTCACAAAGGAGGGAGCCTGAGGGAGCTGTGCTTGTCATCATCAGACATCGTGTGCGGCTTCAAGGAGCCTGCAGATCACGAGGTTCTGATCTAGGATCAAGAACATGGCATCAATGGAACCTCAATTCAAGTGATCAATCCAAACTTCCTTGTGCCTGGCCGCCATATCTCCAGCACGAATGATGACTGCGTCGCACGAGAAGATCTAGAGTACAGCCTTCAACTTAGACATAAACGCAATCTGAATACCTTCAGGGTAGAAAGTTGACGACATGGAAAGAGTATGTGAATCAATGACTTACCTAGCGAGCTGTGTGCGTATTACAGCTCAATTGACTGTAAACCCGGGTGGGCTACTCATTGACAGCAGGCAGGTACCGCAACCAGAGGGATGGGAAAGGCCTGTCATTGTCGTCGATGGAGACTCAGAGAAGCAAGGTAAACGTAAAAAATACTCACGAATTATGAAAAGGAAGACCACAAGGCTTGAGATGAAATGGTCGATAGAAAACGACTCAACTCAGAACCGAGAACCAACCCACTGGCGAGCACGAATTCAGTTTGTCCGCTCTCACTGGCACCCGGTCCCCTTATATTAATCGCCCACCGACTCCAATGCCACCTTCAACCTCCACTTTTCCCTCCTGTCATACGTTCAGCACCATGACTGTTGGGAACTTGAAGTTCTTCCTCGCTCTCCTCGCTGTTGTTGCAATCGCAACGGCTTGTCCTGACACCCTACCTGCTTGCAGCGCTGAATGTAAACAGTTCCCGCCTGTTCTACACTTCAGAGGATGTGCTAAAACATGCGTTTGATCACAGATTGCCAGGGCCAACGATTGGATGGCTCCGTTTACTATATATGCACGGAAGAATTTGCCTTTGTCGGATGTCCATGCAGTTCTTGATATGGTGATTGGGAAGACGTGATATGTCCCGATAGAACTGCTGGGATGCTCCTTCAGGACTGACATTGATCATTCAGAGTTGTCACTTGGTCGGCTTATGCTTGAGTTCACAAACTTTCATCCTATGCCTATATTTCATTGTCTCCTGCGTGTTTTTATTGACTGAACTTCTCGGTCCACGACCGCCCCTTATGTGTATCATGGCTACCCCGTGTTTCCTGTCACCTTTGTTTCTATTTCTCACCATTTGGTTGTATTACTTGTCAGTTCATTAATGAATCTAGCTTTGCATTCTTGAGGGCAAATCACTCAGTGTGACATGATCTCATAAATGAGGTCACCATCTTCAGAAAGACAATTTTTCTTTAACAGTTTCTGAAGCTTCTTTTGAGGCTTAGATTCTGGTAATTCATGCCAAATATTGTGGTGTTCTTGGTCAGATTCCACATTCCACCATCTAATGGTGTACCCAGGGGAATTCTGGATGTGGTGAGGGTGGTACCAACCCCATACATCATAGTATGTGTTGGCAACCATCATAGATTCTCAAAGTCTAGCATGGGGGTCTCCAGAATGATAAGGATTGTTTGGGTTAATTGATCTATTGATTGGAGGGAAGAAATCTCACCTTAAAACCTCAAAACCCTAAAAATGTACATATGCAGATGGAGTGGAGTCATAAGTCTCGAAAGGAAAAGTCCAACTGGCACCACTATAGGCAGAGAAGAGGATCTTGTCTTTGTACATGAAGGAACAGGGCAGGATACTCTGGTCTGCTGTGATAGTCTCTGCAGTTGTGATCTCAAAGGGATCAATGATACAAGGGCAGTTGGAGTGAACTTTATAGGGCAGAATGTCAGCTGTCTCCAGAAAGGGTACTTCTGTTTCCTGGAGAAGATCCAGTTGACAGTAGATTTTCTTCGATGGAAGGGGCATGGGTTCTTGAAACACTGCTTCCCTGGTTATTCCATCCTCCAATAATATCATCACTGTAGACAATTCCAATTTTGTCCACAATATGTCTTCAAAGATGTTGTAATTAATCTGGAGTAAAGTGAGCTTTGAGAGCAGGAGTGGGTGTGTGAAAAGATATATCCCTTAGGGAGTATGTGGTGGGATGAGGAGAATAGTCTGAAAGATGATGAGGAGAGTATATTGGAGGTTGTGAAAGGGGAGAAGAAGGAGTCTCTGGATCAGATGTGGTGAATTCCGGTGGTCAAATTTGATGAGAATGAGATATGTCAAATTGAGTGTCTTCTTCTAGAGGTGGTTCAGTAGAATGGAAGGATTCTTGAGATCTAGAGATAAAACTAGGGATGGATAGTTTTCAGATGTTCTATTCTCCTTGTTGGTGTGGAATTCTTTCGACAGTAGTTCCAACTCTATGAACAAGGAAATGTCTTTAACCAGATCTTTCTTGACAATGCTAATTCTGTTCCAGATGTCACTCACAAAATGCACAGGGAAGGTGATATTGGAACAGATAGTTTCAGGCAGAATTATGGCAAATTTGCCAAAGGCAGTTAGGCTCCTGAGGACAGGAAGGAGCAGGAGTGTATTCTGATACAGAGGTAGAAGTGTCTCTCCTATGCAAGGAGGATATAGAGATATGAGAGCAGGATGGGATGGATGTGAGGAATGGAATGATGAGGATGAGGATGGTCTCTCTGAAGGTGGTGGTAGATTTGGAGGAGGATTATGAACCTCTTGAGGGACAGGTCTGGTAGACACTATAACTGACAAGGAAGTAAGGGTTGAATTAGTTTGTTGATTCATTATGAGAGTGAATAAACCATCAAAAGCATGAATGATGATATTTCCAAGAGAAAGTGAAATGAAGAATGAGTCTTCAAAGCTATAGGCGATGGAATGATTTAGCACCATGTGCATGGCATTTCCAAGGATGAGAAATATCCTGGCAAAACCTGCAGTGATATGTCTGTCCATAGCATCAAAGGTATGTAACAGGGATGTGCACAAAGTACATTGAGGTACCTTTAGACAGGGCTCATATCCTGGAGAGATGCAAAGATTCATCCTTCAAGGTAGTGAATGGTCCTACCAGTCAAGAAACTGATTGAGAGAGGAAAGGTTATGGACCTTGGTGGAAGAACTCACCAAGGATAAACAGAGCATTACAAGATAGAGAGTCTAGGAGTAAAACAGAGAAGGAGGGGACTTGACTTGTCTGTCTGAGTTGGATAAGATTCTAACTAGAGAGCAATCATGAGAGAGCTCTCTCTAAATACTTTACAGGACTGTTTGTACCTGTATAGATCTCTATGAAGTATAAGGATAGGTATGAGTCATGAAATATGACTAGAGAACCAAAATTATCAGTAGGATATAGATACCAGCCCATGGCATAAGTATCTCATTTCTATAATAAAATGATGAAACAATATGAGAGTGGAAATGACTGATGATCATGTGATCATTGTCTAGAACCTTGGTTATGTGACAAAAGGAGCAGAAAGTGAATATCAAGTTTCAACAGCCCAGACCTCGGCAAGCCCTTCTGTCTATTGAAAATACCATGTGCATAGTCACTAGACAACAGAATTCATCATTTTCTTGGCTTTCTAATTCAACCCCAGGCATAACTGCAGTTGAAAGCACAAAAGATTCAAATGTGAGTGCCACTGTGGAACTCTGATTTCACAAGTGGTACAGTCTACTCATATTCTAAGTTTACATGAAATCTAGCTACTCAATCTTGTCTCTGCTGCTCTGAAAACATCATTTGTTCAAATCCTGTTCATACTTTGAGATTCTCCCTTGTCTCCTGCCAGTACTGCATGTATACTGTATGAATTTAATTAATACCCGACAAAATCTGTGCACTATGGAGAGGTAGAGATATCCAATAGTGAGACAGGACCTACAGGGAATGCTCCGTGTCTTCCCCAATGTTCATCTCTCAAATGCTTATATGATTCTCCTGTTGAGATTCTGTGAATCGAACACTAGGTCTTGTGCTCTGTTAATACAGGCAGACCATAGTGGTAATACACTATTCATGTTACTAAAGACTTAGGTCGAATATTAAGGTTTGACTGTTGCATCAGTC
>JBBPTO010001850.1:0-13294 GCA_038094155.1 Pulveroboletus cf. aberrans
CAACACCCCCCTCGCAAGCCTTTCACCATCGGCAGGATCGAAGCCATCCGAGCGCAACTTGACCTCTCCATCCCACTCCATGCCGCTGCCTTTGCTTGCCTTATCACAACCTTTTTTGCAACTGCCCGAACAGGGGAATTCACCACCACCTCCATTTCCTCCTTCAATCCCTCCACCCACATCACTCCCCGAGGCATCTCAACCCAACACGACCACCAAGGCCTTGAAATAACGAACTTCCACCTCCCCCACACCAAAACCTCAATCACCAGAGAAGACATCAACTGGGCATGACAAAATGGCCCAGCCGACCCCCAAGCTGCTCTACTAAATCACCTCGCCATGAACCAGCCTAGCTCTGATGAACACCTCTTCGCCTACTGCCACAAATCCTCCCTACGCCCCCTCACTCGCACAGCTTTCCTCCGAACCTTAGACACGGCCTCCCACACAGCCAGACTCACCCCACTCAAGGGACACAGCATCTGCATCAGCTCCACACTCGAGTACCTACTTCACAACATCCTGTTTAATGTTGTGAAAGTCAAAGGACACTGGGCCAGCAATGCCTTCCTAACCTACCTCCACCGACATGCCCAGATCCTTGCCCCCTACATGCAAGCCTTCCTCTCCACACATGAAGCCTTCCTCCGCTATACCATGCCTCCGATCAGGCGGTAACCATGGTACATCTCATCCACCTCCTACCACATGGGCTTCATGCTCACTCCCTGCGTCACTGTCTGCTCCTACCACTCGGGATCGCAGCTCGCACCTGGCAGATCGGTCTCCATTCTGGGCCGGAAGGCGCTATGCACCTTTGCCCAACCACTCACTACTCGCATTGCACCATAGTTACCATGTCATTCATCCTATCTCACTAATAGTACCTCCTTCCCTTGCATAGCATACACAGCGCCATCCAAAGATAATAGATTTTATCTTATTGGAATAGAATAAAACAACTCAGAACTAGTAAAGGCTCCAGGTCACTAGCTTCGTCAAGGAAGAGAATGAGTTGACATCATTGATGTTGAGAAAATACCAAGAGGATATGTAAGACTGTCCACTGATAGCTTGTATTGAAGCCTTTATATACTATGATAGGAGTTTGTACATATTGCATACTGATTTAAGATATACATACTGTGTATGCATGTATCTATTGTACTTATATATAATCATACAAAAGCATGGTATCTCCATGCATGCCCAATGTACAAGGATAAGAAGAAATGAATGAATTTGATGGGTTCAGCATATGTTGACTATAGGTGATGATCAAGGGCTTATGGTTAAGGTTTGTACTTTTATGGTAATGTTACATAAGCTATGCTGAATGTCGAGTACAAGTCAAGCATAACAAGAGGTCATTTTCATAAAAATAACAAGTGAAATAAATATATAAAATTCCAGGAATATTTGAGTATAAATTGCATTTGGCAATAGTTTTGTTGGGGGATCAAAGAGCAGGGTATGTGGAAAAGATGTGTCAAACATACTTGAGTATCAACTTGAACATAACTCAGTGGCAGAAGTTTAATAAACAGAACACATTTTAAAAGTTTTTCAAAATCCTGAATATATTCTTCTATAAGTTTAAGAGTACCATCTATTTGGGATAATCATTAAATCAGGAGATCTGATAAGAGGCAGAAACACAAAGTTCTATGTTCAACTCTACATATGTTCAATGTCAATGTGAGCATTCAGATGGACAAAGTGTGTATAACTTCAAAACTCTGGAGCTATTGATGAGACCTTGGCTTTACCTTATTGTTAAGACTGGATCTCCTCCACTCAAACTCCGATCAGAGATTGGAGGTCAAAGGGGAGAAATGGCTGGAGATGGCCGGAGGTCTGGAGGGGTGAAGGCTTGACACATGACTTATGTGTCGTGTCTCTGCACTGTCATGGCCTTCTTGGTTGGAGACACATCGGAGGAAACTGGAGAAGATAAGAGGAGTGGTCTAAGGTGATATTCAGGCTAAAGTATCTACATACATAGTTTGGAGTATATATACGTCAGAGGGCTGCAGGTTAGTAACAGAGGGCTATGTAGATAAGTAAGACAGAGGTCAGAGAGTCATATGCCGGAGCTGTGCTCCGGGCCAGGAATGAGCTGGAGATGTGCTACACAGCGTCAGAGGGAACAGAGGGGTAAGACTAAACTATATATGGAACAAGGAACATACGTAAGGAAATCTGTGAGGGGTCCAGAGTTGCGGAGGTACATATTTGACAGGTAATGTGCTGGAGGTGTAAGCGGAGTTGTGTTCCAGAGGTCGGAGTTGATGGGATATGACACTTATTTGATGCACTGTTGCCTCAAGTCTTGCTGTGTGGTTCCATATTTGTAGAGGATCAGAAGGTTGAAGTTGAGTTGAAGTGAGGCAGAGGAAGAAGTGAAAATGGAGGATAACTGTTGAAGTACAATGGAAACCTGGTATCAAGCTTGATATCAGAGCATGTCTGGTATTTTATATTACAACTGAATTCATACAGTAGAGATATACACTCTATATTCTGTAGGGAAAGTGGATGAGTAAGTATGTATATATCTGATCAGTAAGCTGATCAATAAGCAAAGTTGGAGAAAGACATATACTGGAGCTGCATGCTGGTTGTCCAGTTTACCAGAGCTATACTGCACAGGATCAGAGAAAGGTACAAAGTGAGACTAAACTAAATACAAAACAAAGATAAAACATAAGAGAGATCTATAGATGTTCAGAGGAGAAGAGGGGCATAACTAATGACATACCACTGGAGGGACAAGTGGAGTTGATACTGGAGGTACTGCATTTGTCATGAATATGACAGTCAAACATAAGAATCAGGCATGTTGGAGCACTAGAAGTATAGGGAGATAATGGAGGTAGAATACTCAATTGGACATAGGGCATTTTCTTTTCTCAGATAGAAAGTCACTAATACTAGCATTAGACAGAAAACAGTTAGATGGCAGTTCATCAAAAACATATTTATTCTCAATCTTCCCTTTCTTTTCCACTCTTGTATGCCTCATTGAAGTTTTCTCAGAGTGAGAGGAAACTTTAACAGTTTCAAAAGGAGCAGATTTTTTCTTTAATATTCATAAGGTTAACACATTGTTAATGGGGGTCTTCGATCATAAAGTCAAAATCTTCCTTTTGAAGATGAGTAAGATAGAATAAGATCACAACATTTTACCTTGCTTTAGTAGCTCAATCAGGCTGTTTTCCTTTTCTCTTAGATGACTAGCATTGGAAATACGAACCTCTCTTTCCCTCTTTTATAGGTTACTTAATATCTGAAGAGAAAAGTTGTGATTCTTGATGGTCAGAAGGACATGGGAACTTCTTTTGATACTTCTGACAAATTTCCCATGGAAAACCCATTTAAATCACAATTGTTCAATGTTCAGAAGATAGTTGGTCTACACTGGATATACATGAGGAAAGGAAATCAGGCTTCAAGAATCTAATGTCAATTACTCAAAGGTTAGCATGCTGAATATTCTGGAGAGTAGTGTGATCCTCCTTAGTAACATAGATGAGCTTTAAGTACAGACTGTCAGAGTCTTATGAAAGTTTTGCAAGCATAATTGTGGCTCAGAGAAATTCCAGAAGAGCCAGACCAGCATTCTGCATGCTTTTATAGTAGAAATTCACCTCTTTGATGCCTTCCACAGCATAAGGTGGTCTCATTTGATATTGAAAGACATTATGAAAGAAGTAGAACTACCCAGCAAATTCACAAAAAGTAAATTGATCAGCAAGGATAGACCATGGCTGATATGCAGTGGGGAAATAGTGTGTGGTAGAAGTGAGAGCAGAACCTGAATAGGAGGTAAAACAGAACAAAGAAAGGTTAGCATCAACAATAGCATCATTGATGGTGACTGAAATATATGCAAGGACCTTCTGATCTGAAGCCTGACATGTACTGAAGCAACAGATCAAGTGGTGAATAGAGTTTCACCAAAGAAACCTCATTCAATTGTATTAAATCTAGATTAACTCAGTCAGACTATATATGTTAATTGCTTTGTTCCTCTAGAATAGCAATGCAAGAAATCATTACACATTCAATGTTGATGTCAGCAATGGGGGAAATGGTTCAAGTGGCCATTTCTGTAGAACAAATTTTCTTACCACCATATCCATAAGAAAAAGAATAATACAATTCAACTCACCCATCAATGATAATTTATCTGTAAATTCTGTTTCTTATCTATGCCTAATTATGGAATCCCATTCTCGTTTTCATATCTGAACACAAATAATCATGTTTCACTTTGAGGTCAGATATAAAGGTAAACATTCATGGTTTTCCTACAAATATTCCTGCAAGAAGTCATAAATGAAGTCTTATTATAAGTCAGAATAGTATTTCAACAAATTCTGGGGGTGAAGTATTGATTTAAAGGGTAGGGAGATATGCCAAGCTCCATGATGCAAGAGATCAAATTAAGCATTTCACTGTTTTGCATTTAGAACATCAGGATACAAATACCATGGACATTGTACCAGCTTTATGTTCCAGAAGCAATATTGACCTTCATCACAGAAGAGTGAAGGACGGAGTGGGAATCTCCAGACAACCAAGTTTTCTGGGTTAATTGGTCTATTGATTAATAGAAAGAAATGATGACAAAGTTCAAAATGAGAGTATGAAGATGGAGTGAAGTTGTTAGTCTTGAAAGAGAAAGCACAACCAGCACCACTATATGTAGAGAAGAGGGTCTTGTCTTTGTACATTAAAGAACAGGAAGAGTTGCTATGATCTGCAATAATGGTTTTCACAGTTGTGATCTCATAAGAATCAACAATATAGGAGAATATTGATATGACTCATAATCACTTAAGATTCTAGACTGAATGCACTGGCAAGTGAAGGGAAAATGAGTCAAGCTATAGGTGCTGAGATCAACATAAAGAAGTCAACACTTCCATTTGATGGCTAGATTATCATTCTTTATCTGCCATTTGACATTGTGTATTCATTGTGCTCTAATATATGATATCCATGAGGATTCCATAAGTTCATGTATAAAGTGTGCATGGTGTGGAAGGATGTTCAACTACATATAAATATCAGTGAATGTATGACATAGGATCAGGGTCATGAATGATGTATGTATAGAAGAAATAGAAAAGTTCCAGAAAGGTCTATGTACTATATCCATGGAAAGAATTCGAACAGGTTGTGCAGACTTTCAGAGTCAAAATACATGTTTTCAGTCGGATTCTCACACTGCCAGTGCTTCTGGTGCTTCCATTGCTTCAATCATTCTAAGTATAACTGGAAGTGTTGAAAGTGTTGAAAGTGATTGTTATTGACTGTAACAATTATAGCAGATATACTGCTGAAAGGATGTGCATCAGAGAGTTAATCCCTTCACTGCAATGAAGTAGTGCTTTGCAATACTTCTTTGAAGGAAGTGAATGTAGTTCTTGAAACACTGCTTTCTGATCTCTGAGTTCTAATGATATCATCAGAATAGATTTTTCTGATTTCATTTCCAATGCATCTTCAGAGCTGCTGTAGTTCATTTTGAGTAAAGTAGGCTTCCAAGTCTGTAATATATATTGAGAGAGAAATTCCTTGTACAAGATATGTGGAATGACTCACCAAGGGTAAATGAAGGATTGAGAGTAAAGGATCTCATGAGAACAGAAAGGAGGGAAATAGACTTCTGTCTGAATTAAAAGAACCGAAAAAGAATCACAAGAAAGCTCTTCTTAAGTACCATACAGACTCACCAGCAAAATCTAGTTTCACTGTCCAATACTGTCCAGCACTATGGCACTGTGGACTAAGGGACATTAACTATGAGCTAAGGCATCAAAACTAAGTAAAGAGAAGAAGTGTCCACTGCATGAATCAGCTGCATAGTGTAATGTAATAACAAAGGGGCTCACCTCAGCCACCACCCAGGAGTGGCAAAGATGACTGAGGAAGTTCACAGAATGAAGAGGAAACTAAATAACTATGAACAGAGGCATGATCACACCTCCTCTGATGATCTCTGACTTACTTCAACTGAAATAAGTCAGATTCTGTAGCTATCCATCAAGGTGAAATGAGAAAATAGCAAGACAGTGTATCAAGGGGAACTGTGATGTCAAAAGGATGTAACAGATGTCAAAGAGGCATGTGCAAGTGTGTAAGGGACAGTATCTGACTGATCTGACAAGCATCAGTTAGGTCTGAGACCAACTCATTGACTCCAGGTTGGAGCTATCCCCTCCACATCAGAGTTGGTTCAAGAGTATCCTGAGAAAGGTCAGAGATCATAAGATTTTGACATAATAAATCCCCAGGTTTTGCTGATGCACCTATTTGTCTCTTTATATGTCTGTTGATAAAGAGACAGGAGAGATAAGAATAAGTTATAAGACATGACTCATACACTGATTATATTGGTGCAATATAGATATCAGCCAATATCTCATAATCATGGACTATTGATCAGTAACTGTGATAGTGTAATGAGTTCAACACCCAAATATCATGGTTTAGAATCCAGGTTATATAAGAAGACCAGAAGGCAAATATCCAGTTTCAACAATCCCACCACATTGTGTGTTGCAAGCATCAGTAAACACTTCATTTTTGCTTGGCACACAGTTTTACTGTGCCTCTTATATGAGAGGTTGCTAACAGAGACACAATTACAAAATAATAATAATTATTATTATTATTTGGATCTCCTCTAAAAGAATTAATATAACCAGCTAAAAAAGCTGACATGCTTGACATAATGATAACATTTGAGATCACACATCAGTGATCATCAAGAGTGTGTCTCAAATGAATGTAAGGTTTGCAGAATACCAAAAGGTTTGTGAAGTATTATAAATATTTGTGACATTTGCCCCTGAGCCCCAGCCTATCAGAAAAACACTGTTTTTCATCAAAATGTCTTTTGTTACCCTTTTATTACCCTGCTACCATGTCTATATTACTAGATTCAAAATTTGTAAAGGAGCTCAAATATATATAAAGATTGTCTGACAAAAATTTCAACTTATATTAATACTGAAAATATTGTGTTACATTTCCCCTATCTTTGCTATGAAGCCATGGAATGGGGGACCTTGCTGGACCTTGCTATGGAGAGCTGGCTAGATCTAGGTAGCTAAAAGGTGATTTACTGATGCGTTGTGAACAGAAGGATTATAGAATAGTGGGCCGAGTTGAAAGGGCAGACATTCTGTCATCCTGTGTTCGACCTGTTGGTGAGGGGGCATCGATGTCACTCTATTTCACTTGAACTGTTAATACTTACTCCTCGGCAGCATGCAAGTCTGTAGTCGTCCCCGCACACAAGGCTAGCTGTTTCCTGAAAATGGCAGCCTTCGGCAAGCTGCATGCATCGTTACTGGCTAAAATATACCGGGTTGTGAGAGACAGGTGAATCTCACTATGGGTGCGTATTGTGGTGGTTCCGTGTAATGATGACAACACATGGGAACTCCCCAGGGCCAACAAAAGTGCAAACGTGAAGGGGGAACAGCTGAAACAATGGCAACGACGAAGGGGAGGAGAGAAGAAAAATGGAGGTACATATTATGTCCGTCGAGGTGGGCTTGTGAGTGCAGGAGAGAATGAGATCCTGCCAGCAAGTATCATCACCTGCACTGTTTAAAACCCAACTCCTGTTTCCCGCTTCTTCTGTAACACGGGTGCATGTACACACCTCGGCTGCGGAAGGCTCAGGTCTGCCAGGCTGAAACGAGGCGTATTAGACGGGTGTCATCAAACTACTATCATAATCGGCGCCAGTGTGTTATTGAAGACTGGAAGAAAACTTAAGCTGCGAAAATGTTGCTAGTTGGGGATGAGCACTTGAGGTATGTACATTAGACATGGCGTGCTCTCGTGTTTCAAGTCGGACGCAAAAAAAGAAAAAAAAACGGAACGGGTGTCACAGGCTCGGGCTCCGCGGGCTTCCATAGAAGAACCGGGATTGTGGGTCCTCACACATCTCGGTAAGGCATTGGGGCCGTATGCATCATGCATCATGGCTGCAAAGTCAGCTAACGCAACTTCGCATCTTTGATTGCCATAGATGTGGCATGGATTACTGAACTTGATGAGTCACGATGAATGCAAGTTGGAAGTTGAACACTAATGGGCAGAGCGTTATGGACCGCAAGCTTGTTCGTGCTGTTTGAATGCTGCGGTAATCATCCATTATGCGCCCACCGCATGCACAGTGCTTGCTCGTCATCTGCAACGCCCCTCGAGTTCTTTTCTGCCACGTTATTTGCTGTTCCCCCACTGTTTGGGGTTAAATCTCTGCTTCTCTCGAGACTGGACGACTTGGATTTAGACCCGACAGAGCCCTGCTGACTCGTCCATTAAGTTCAGACAGGTCGGTTTCTGAGCATGCCTCATCGGGGCCGCCGTCTTCTTCTTTGTTTTTCTCGGCCTCCCCTGAGGGCTTCTAGTCCGCTGGACCAAGTTCGCAGTCGCGTTCACGTTCGCCTGTCGTCCCTGTCTCATTCCACACCCAGCGTGTGAAATTCTTCTTATCGTGATCGGGCAAGTCCTCCGCACCCTGTTATCTCGTTCGCGCTACACATCGGTGGAAACCCGTCCTTGAGGGACGGTAAACACTCAGAGGCAGAGCCAGAGACGGAACGGGTATAAGCGTCGTGTTGAGAGGGAAGAAGGAAAAGAAGAGATATCGTACATGCGGCGACAGCGCTCTATATAAATGGTGGGTATGGGTGGCGCAAGAGGGAGCGGATCGAGGTATTGGTATCCAAAGGAAGACGGCACGAAAGGTATACCCGTATTGTGGAATGCAACGCTTACAATCGGGTCGGTAAACCACATCAAACACTTGGCGTCCAGAGAACGACCGTTATTCTTGGTTATCTACCTCGGCACCTGAGCCTCACCAATACGTGATAACATCACTTCCTTTCTCTCGGGTTCAATCACATCTCGGCTCATTGTTTCCCGGCCCACTTCCTCATCGAACTCGGCCTAATAAGACGCAAATTAGACGAAATAGACGAAATTAGACACTTCCCAATTTACTGATGTGGGTTCCCTCTTGCCCTCAGTTCAACCATTGTTCATTACCCACGTCTATACACAGTGTTGCATCTTGGTATGAGACCAAACAGAAATAAGCCAAGCTTGGCTACAGCGGGGAGAAAAATAGGAGCTTGGTACTGTATAGTATTAGGAGAGCAATGGAGTACAAACATATATAGAGAACAATAGGATAGGAGGAAATAGGAACAAAATTCATCATCATTCACTGGCACCCATCTTGTGTGACCCTCTGACAGGTCACGAGCCCTACACTGTGTCAAAACTATGTAAAGGGGCAGATTGCCCACTCAGCCACTGCCCAGGAGTGGCAAAAACAACTGTGTTCACCCATGTAAAGGGGCAGATTACCCACTACATAGATTAGCCACATTATGGAGTGTAATAACAAAAGGGGCTCACCTCAGCCACTGCCCAGGAGTGGTGAAAACAACTGAGGGAGTTCATAGGACAAAGAAGAAATTAAATACCTATGGGTGGAGGTACAATTGCATCTCCTCCAGTGATCTCTGACTTACTCTGACCAGAATATGTAAGTCTGGTTGTGTAGCTATCTGTCAAGATGGAATGAGAAAATAAGGAGACAACATATTGAAGCAAACAGCAATGTAAAAAGGGTGTAATGGATGTTGAAAGACATGTGCAAGTGTGAAGGTGACAGTACCTGATCAGCCTGACAGGTATCAGTCAGGTCCAAGGCCAACTCATCAACTCTGTGAAGCTAATGAGTCACCTATACAGGGATTGCCAGCTCACACTGAACACAAGAGAAATACACCAATAACTAGGCAAGCTGAATGGGGCACTATACAACACACACCACCAAGGGGAGTAGTGGAGATCTATAGTGAACAAGGGATTGTGACTGGGATGCCACAAGAACTTGTCATAAGTTCTTGAGCTGTCTATTGGGTGGTTCATATAGTACAGGTAATATATGGTCATGTTTGTGTTTTCTCATCCATGTATAGTAACCATGGAAGGTCATAGAATGTCATGAAACATTCAAGAACTTCTGATCTGTTAGCTTGCTCTAGGGCTGGCTAATAGAAGCACTCTATTTGAAATGTGCTTAGTCAGCCACTTCAGGGCCAGCCAATAGAAGTTGCAGAGTCATCAATAGAAGCCCCTGAATTTGTTATAAGAAGTCATGATGAGTTATGACAGAAGAACACTCTGAAAGGTCATGGAATGTCACATAGAAACTTAGAATCTTCTGAAATGAGCCTGTGACCATCCAGCCCATGTGACCCACCATGTGGCAGACCATGTGATATGTGGCCAAAGGACATGTGACCCCCATTTGAGTGTGAGAAAGGCAAAGAAAACAGTAGAAAAATAGTAAAAAGTGGAAAAAAATGGATCCATCATAACACTTCAGATTGGAGCCATCTTCTCTGTGACAGAGTTGGTTTGAGAGCATGAGGGGCTTGAAGGAAGGTCAGAGATCATGAGGTTTTGACATGCCACCACTCTGACCACATGTAATATTGCAATGAAGACATTGTCAACAGATCTGACAGGAATAAATGACTGGAAAATAAAATATTCCATTTTTAGAAATGATGTTATCAACTTGTTGCAATCAAGTGAGAAATGTGGCCAGGCTGGGTTTTGAAGCTAGGACCTCCTGAATATATATCAATAGGTCTATCAATGAGTTGTGAATATGCTATGAGTGGCTTATTTGAAAGGTTTACCCTATTGCACTTGGTGCCATTTTGTAACATAGCTTAAGAGTTGCAGGGGAAATAAGTGCCTAGGGCATCTCTTCATTCTTGCATAAATGGAAAGCCATTAGTATCTGCTTTCTTTCATATACTTAGGCCATGTGGCCAGAATTGATAGTTAGTGAAGTGTATTGCATTTCATAATAAATGTACAAACATCTGGACAGTTTTTTGAGCCCCTGTATATGAAACTGTACCTAGGCTACCAAGCTAGCACTCAGGGTCATCCACACATACAGTGAGCTCAAAAACCCTTTCTATGTTTGCCTTATTTGCAGTGTGTGATGCACACTGCCTACCCCTGTGGAAATGTTGCTTAGCCTTGGTGGTGTTATAAATAGAGCTTACCCCTGGCTATCCGATTGGTCCCTGAGTCATGTGATATAATTCACATGGCACAGAGATATGGTGATTTTAAAACAGTGATGTCATGGAAAGGGTTTTTGTGCTTTTGCATTTACAAGGGTATTTGAATATTATTAGTACTTTGTATAACTCCCTTTTGCTTTGAGCACCACTTGAATCTTTCTAGGCATACTCTCAATTAGTTTTTGACACTCCTCAACTGGTATTCCCTCCCACTCCTCTTCAACTCTTGCCCACAATTCATGAATTCCACTAGGAGTGTTTTCATGTTCTGCAAGCCTTCTTTTGAGATAACCTCAGAGGTGTTTAATAGGGTTTAGATCAGGAGGCTGTGCAGGCCATATCATAGTCCTAAATTCCTGTTCCTTTAACCACTCCTTGACCCTTTTGCAGGTATGCTTCAGATCATTATCTTGCTAAAAAATGATGTCAGAAGGATTAAGACCATAATACTCCAGTGTTTGCTGAAGTTCATCCTTCAAAATCTGAAGATAAAGATCCCCAACCATCTTACCATCAATCTTGGTGGCAAGTTCCACCCCCTCCCAAGTCATACAGCCCCACATCATTAAGGAACCACCATCAAACTTGAGGGTTCCTTGTGCCAGCCTATCACTAAGCCCCTCACCTGCCTTTTTCCATGCCCATTTGCACCCATCTGACCCTAGACAATTGATTTTGATCTCATCAGACCACATAACCTTCTTCCAGTCCTTCAGAGTCCAATCCTTGTAAGCATAAACAAAGTCCAAATGAGCCTTGCAACATCTAGCAGAGAGGATAGGATGTTTGGACTTGATCACAGCCTTCATACCAGATTGTTTTGAGTGAAGACAGACTGTACTGGCAGAGAGGGGTTGGTTAATAATATTGGTAAGGGATTTGGTTACTTGAACAGCATTTTCAGCTTTGCCAGAGGTGATAAGGTGTTGGGCATGGTGAATATTGGTAGGAAAAAGCTTGCAAGGGTGGCCTTCCACAGCTTTGGAAAGGGTAAAATGACTCTTGGAGCAAATTTTGGATATAGCAGAATGGTGGACACCAGTTTGCTTGGCAGTTGCTTCCCTAGATTGGCCAGCATCAAGCAAAGAAATGGTAGAATTTTGTTGAGTAAGAGAGAGAGATCTGACTATGATGGTTGAAAACTAAGAGGTGTGTGAACTTTTTTAAACTCAGACATCCTATTGCCATGTATGTCTTTGTTTGTACAAGCAAATACAGCCAATTATTCTAATACATAACCATGATCCTGGTTACCAATTTAAAAGCTTAAAAACCCTTTCCATGACATCACTGTTTTAAAATGGCCATATCTCCACACCCTGTGAAGCATATCATGTGACCCAGGGATCAATCTGATAGCCAGACATATGCTCCATTTATATCTCCACAAAGCTAAACAAAATTCCCACAGTGGTAGGCAGTGTGGATCACACACTTCAAATAAGGCAAACATGGAAAGGGTTTTTGAGCACACTGTACAACCTGTCAGAATCTGTGGACTATGGAGGGGCAGAAAGGCCCAGACTCAGTTGACACACAGATGGTAGGACAACTGTATTCACCTATGGTAGGGGTAGAAGTACCCAGACTACAGACATAAGTAAAAGAAAGGAGCTAGTGTAGCTAAAGAACTAACCTCAGTGTTGCACTAGAGTGGCAGAACAACTGAGGGAGAAAAGACGAAACCGGTGTAGGGAACGGTAGTTCCCTGTTCTCGTATCTGGCATATCCGGCATATCCTGCACAATCCGGTTCCTCATATCCAATCCGATCCGTCCTCGTCCGTCACCCGTTGGTAAGTCAAATGTTCATTTCACTACACCGGACACTTTCGTTTGTACATCTGGTTGATCCGGTACCGTCCATCTGGTCACCGGATACATTGATCCGACGATCTGGTTTTCAATCTGGTCGTGCTCTTTACATGTATTTAGAGTCTCGGGTGTGCCCAGACTATAAAAACTGTGTTTCGCACGGAGCACAATATCTATCCATCATCTATCTATCTGCCGTCTATCTTCCGTCCATCTCGAGTTCATTTCTCCATCATCGTCAGTGATCCAGCCGTGTCTGTGATCTTCTCTTCATCCTTCTGTCCTGATCTGTGAAGAATCAAGTCCTGTGTTCGTCAGCCGTGT
>JBBPTO010001851.1:0-13285 GCA_038094155.1 Pulveroboletus cf. aberrans
CTGGTCACCATGGATATCTCAAGACCTGTTAATTGGTCTCCTCTGAGTTCTGGTGGCCATGTCAAAGGTTGTGCCACTTGTCAGGCCAACAAGGCCAACACTCATCCCACAGTACCCCCACTCACCCCCATTTACTCCTCTGCCACCCACCCTTTCCAGCAGATCTCTTGTGATCTGATCACTGATCTCCCAATCACTGCCACCAGCTTTGATTCCCTATTGGTCATGGTTGACCATGGGCTTACTAAGGGGGTAATTCTATGCCCTACCATGAAACCTGCCACCACTGAGAGTATTGCCACCCTTTTTCTCCACAAAGTCTACCACCACTTCAGTCTTTATGACAAAATTATCTCTGAAAGAGGCCTATAATTTACCTCCACATTTACCAAAGAGCTCAAAAAGCTCTTGAACTATGACCTTACCCTCTTCACCACCTACCACCCCCAAACAGATGGAGAAACTGAACATGTTAATCAGGAGATTGAAACCTACCTTCAGATCTTCTGTGGCAATAACTCCACCTCATGGCATGAACTTCTTCTTACTCATGTCAAGTTTGCACACAATCACCATTCTCACTCCATAACAGGAAAGTCCCCATTTTACCTCATGATGGGCTACAAACCCTGTCCCCTACCCTTTATAATTCCTGAGAGGTTCCTGTGGTAGAAGACTGCCTTAAGTCCCTCGTTGCCTTCTGTAATGAAGCCCTTACTGCCCATGAACTTGCCCACCAAACCATGGCACAACGTACCACATCCAAGTTCCAATTCTTTGTCAAAGGAGACAAAGTCTGGTTGGAAGCTCACAATTCAAAATAAAATGTTGTCAACCCAAAATTTGCCCCAAAATGGGAAGGACCCTTTTCCATTATCAAAGTCCTTTTCCCCATCACATACTGTTTAAAACTCCCATCCACCTGGAAAATTCACCCGTCTTCCATGCTTCCCTTCTATTGCCCTATTGCAAAAATGACATCCATGGCCCCAATTTCATGAGACCTTCCCCAGAACTTGTAAAAGGGAAGGAAGAATACAAGATCAATAAGAACTTATATAACAAAGAAACCACATTTAACTGCCACTTCATGATTCAATGAAAGGGCTATACAGTTGAGGAAGACTCTTGGGAACCTGAGCAGAACCTGAAGCATTCTAAGTCTGCTCTGATGTAATATAAGAACTGTCACCTATCCGCCTTCTTCTCAGAACCATCATATTTATCACCTTGTAAGCATGACCATGTCTTCCCTCCACAACATCACCTGCACTGCTGATGACATTGAAGAGAACTGCATCTTTATTATTGATTCCTTGTCCACCATCTCCACCTTAGAAGAGATCCTCTCTGAGACCTTGACCTTTGTCAAACCTGTCACCAATGAAAACTGTCATTCTTTCCCACCTTCACAGATGCTGGCTGGAATAGCCTTCCTCCTGACTCCCCATTCTGTGCTCCCCTTGTGGAGATCTCTAGGCTAGGTCTTCCCTTTCATGCCCTGTTCACATCATAGACCTCCCCATCCATACCCATCCACTTCGATCCTCCACCATTCCATATCCCTACATCACCAAATATTGTAATCATGTCTATGATAGATGCATGGCCATTGCCATCAGCACCTACCTGGATATGAGCTCTGTCCTCTATTGCCTCATCCACCTCTTATGGCAGATTGGCTGCCTTAACTTTCTAAATCACCCCACTGCTGTCACCATCTTAGATAAAGCCAACCTTGAGCTCGACATTCTCACCCACCAGTTAGAGCTAGAAGAGTTCCTGGCTGACCTTGATTATTACCTCCTCGAAACCAACACCCAACACATGGAACCTATACCAGTACCCATTTCTGCCCCTGTTCTTACCCCTGTTTCCACTTCATCAATGATCATCATTGCCTCTCCCACATTGTCCACCCCATCTGCATCTTCATTTCCTTTTGAGGAGAGACCATCGCTCTGATCAACCAGGCAGAGATCTGTCATGCTAAAAACATGGGAGAAATTGTTCTTACTCCCAACAACCCTAGATATCCTCAAGCCTGCTTTCAGTGCCACTGTCTCAGACACTTTTGAGACTGATGCCCCAACTACCAGTGCCTCACCTGTCTTTGATGGACCCCTGGCCACAACCAGCAGAAATGCCCTCTCTGATGCCTTACTCCAAGGCCCTCTCCCTCTTCCTTGTCCACATCCCATTGCTTGTCCTTGTTATCATCTCAAGAAACTCTACCATCAAGCCCTACACACCAACGTGCTTGTCAAACTGTTTGGTTCACCCCCAGATGCCACCCCTCATCTCTATAGACATCCACCAACAAGGCCCCACCTCTGGATGAGAGGGAAGATAACTTTCAATTTGACAATGCTGCAATGTTCAACATGACCAGAGAGCCTTACAGAGAGTATAAAGACTTTTGAAGTATGGTGACTTCAGTTCTACTAAGGGGGTAATGTTACAATTAGACCTTTTCTCCACTTATTGCTTACATACACATGGGTATAAGTTCCTACTTGAATGTTCATTTCTTTTCATTGCTGACTATGATATCATGACTCACCACCCATTTCCATCACATTCCACAGAATTTCATCCCACTTGCTCTGTCAGCAATTCCTTCCATCATATTCCTGTATGATTCCATGCCTGCCCTAAACTCCTTTACATATATATAAACCCACATCATTACTCATGTAAACCTCAGTCTAGTCTTACCTTCTACCTTTTGCCTTCCATCTTGTATCATCATTACTGGAATATATTGGTATTCCCACTCCATGATACAGGCCCCAAAGTAGCCTTGATACCTTCTTGCTCCTCATCATAGTAAACCACCCTTAAGTGGGAAGTTCTTGTCATTTGTTGTTGTAGACTGCTGAACTCCTTGTCTACCATTAACTCAGTAGTTCATTCATCATCTGTCCTTGCTAGTAGGCAGACTCCTCATTTACCATTAACTCAGTAGTACCCTTGGCCACCATTAACTCAGTAGCATCCTTCATTGCCAAACCTCGTTAGTAGGTAGGCTCCTCATAGATGTCTTGCAAATGTCAAGCTCTGTCACTCTCATTTACAGTTAAGTCTAAAGCCCCAAAGGTTCTATGTCTACCCTCATCTAGGTAAGCCATAACAGGAACCACATGATTGTCATTGAGTAGTGGTCTCAGAAGATCACCAGTATGGACTGATTAAGGAGGCACATGATGACCTTGGGCACAAGGGTGTCTACACAGTCTGGACCCACCTCCTGCTTCATTTCTGGTGGCCTATGCTCACTGATGATGTCAAGTGGTACATCCATACCTGCCATCAATGTCAAACTTGTCAAACTGCCTGTTTTCACATTTCACCTACTGTTCCTCACATTTCTGGTCTATTTCACAAAGTTCATATTGATACAATGCTAATGCCCAGAGCTGGTGGATACTGATATATCATTCAAGCCTGCTGTGCCATGTCTTCATACCCAGAATGGCATATGCTTCAATCAGAGAACATGTCCACCCTCACAACATTTATTTTTGAAGATATCCTCTGCTGGTGAGGTTCCATTTTCAATCTCATTACTGACAATAGCCCCCCATTTGTACAGGAATGCAACCTCCTTGCCAACCATTACCAAATCTGGCATATCCAGATCTCTCCATACAACTTCCAAGCCAATGGGATTGTAGAGAGGTGCCCTACCAAACAGGGGAAAGCCAGAATTGAGTTTTCCAGTGTCCTGTGTACATTTAGTGAGCCATTCCTACAGTCCTCTTCTTTCTCTCTTTACTTTCTTTGCAATCCCCTTGGATCAAGATACACACTTGCACCCCTATTTCTTGCTTAGGACTTCGTTCTGAGTCCTTTATCTGTTTCACAATGTAATCCCCTTTCACCTCATGACATATACAACTTGCTTGCTCTTGCAGAACTGGCAGGGTTCTGAGTAATGGTACCCTTCTTCGACCTTTGAGCCCAAATCCTCCATAACCTCAATCTCCTCCTTGGTATTCTTACAGGAACACTGGAATGAGTCAAGTCTGTCAGAACTAGATCATGTGATGACTTACCTTGCAAGCTGGTACCACAATTTCATTGAAATTGCCACTTTTTCCCAATTTGCTGGTTGTTGTCATTGGTGCTTCTGATGAACCCTGAGCTGGTATGTTGTGTGCCAGAGAGGGTGCCTCCATCAGTCTTGCTACATCCTCATCAACCTCCATTACAGTTGGACCTGCAATCATGACTTGGGAGTCCACACATGCTGCCACATTCCATTGATCCATGACCTCTTGTGCAACACTGATTTTCCAAAGAAGCTTGGGTGAGAAATGAGTTGGGACAGCCCCAATAGTGTTAGCCTTATGAAGGGCTGATTGAAGTGCTGACTGCTGATTGTTAGATGAAGGAAAGAGTAAGGAGTGCATGCCATGCACCACACCTTCTGCTCTTCCTGTAGATTGTTCCCATCATCTGGCTGGCAGGCCACTGTGGCAGCAAGCTTCTCCCATGTGGCATTGATGCACTTGATCACGTCAGTCTTGAGTGTGTCAGTCGAAGGGACCACATTATTGAAAGCCTTGAGGGATTTGAAGATATCAGACATAGTGATGAAGTGGAAAGAATAGAGGGGAAGTGGCAAAGATGGTGAGGATGGAAAAAAGGAAGCCTGTGTCTGAAGGTTTTGTTGACATGATGCATGTTCAGGCATTGCTGAGCTATTGTCCTTAGTGAGCAATTGATCTCCTGATTAGGCTGAGTGGACAACTGATGCCAAGCTGCAACTTCATCTTAGGTCAGTGTGGTGATGCTGACTGAGGACAGTCAGTATGCAAGTCCCCTGCAAATGTAGAAGACTGTAAGTCCCTATGGTGTAATCCCCTCCTTTTCTCAGTTCCTGAGTTCTTTCCAAAGCTGATGAAGTGGTCTCCAAGCATTCTCCTCAAACTCTGAATGCTGTCTGTCCTGTCCCCAGTGTCCATCCTTCCAGTATTCACAGTATCTGAGTCAGGTGAGTTTTGAATTTCTTGCTTTTCATATGTAGAGTCTTGGAGAATGGGCAGGAGTCCACCAGACCTGATCCCCTCAGTCATAACAAATTTCATATCATCTTTCCCCATGTTGTCATAGTTTTCCCAGTCATACACCTAACTTTATCTATGTTCCCAATATGTACAAAGTCTCAGAAATTCCAAGACTATAAACTTTGTAACTCTGTCATATCCATATCCCATGTAATTAATACAACTCCAACCTCTGGATTAACTCTGCACATCCCTCTGGTGACCTCTCACCAACTCCGCTCCTCCATTTCTTTGGACTTATCTTAGATTCCCTTACGTATGTTTCTTGTTCCATATATAGTTTAGTCTCACCCCTCTGTTCCCTCCGACGCTGTGTAGGACAGCTCTGGCACTCAGATATCCGACCTTCATATTATACATCTACATAGCCTCTGATTTTCCTCTGACTATATATACTCCGATTCTGTATGTAGATACTTTAGCCTGAATATCACCTTAGACCACTCCTCCTAACTTCTCCAGTTCTTTCCGATGTGTCTCCAACCAAGAAGGCTGTGACAGTGCAAGGGCACAACACACAAGTCCTGCACCAAGCCTTCACCCCTCCAGATGTGATCCTTTGGACCTCTGGCCATCTCCAGCCATTCAATCCCCTTTGACCTCTGATCTCCGACCGGAGTTTGAGTGGAGGAGATCCAGTCTTAACAAACTCAGACTTTGGTCCACATCAAATCCTACTCTTTTTGGTCATCTTCTAAAGTCTTGAGGACTCATTTTCTATCATTCCCACCACCATTCAAGTCAAGTTCCACAAGTATCAACTGTCCTCATAGTCAGACTTTAGCCCTACCATCACAGGGAAGTCAGGACTCTCATTTTCCATCTCTACAGTTGAGTGCACTTCAATTCTTTTCCTCTTGAACATTGTCCTAGACCCTTGGATTTCTTTGGGTTGAGTTTTCCCACTCACACCCAACACTAACCACTTAGGAAACCCACTCTGGGCTTTCTAGCATCTTTACAATGGTCAACTCTGAGATGCTCCAGAGCAGAGTTGAGGGACTAGGTGCATGTTACATCTGACCTAAATGAGGGCAGGTGTCGGACCTTTGGGGCTTTGAACTTAACTGTGGACAAGGATGATAATGGTCAACAAATGCAACATATCAGAAAGGCCTTCCTACTAATGAGGTTTGGTGACAAAGGATGCTATCAAGTTAATGGTGGATGAGGAGTCTGCCTACCATTGAGGACAGATGACAAGGACTTCCCACTTAAGGGTGGTTGATGAGGAGACCTCTAGACAAGGTCAATGATGGAGATTTCCCACTTAAGGGTGATTCACAGCAGGTACAAGCAAGAAGATATTAAGGCCACCCTTAGGCCTGTATCATAGAGTGGGAACACCAATGTATTCCAGTGGCGATGGTACAAGATAGAAGGTAAATGGTAAAAGATAAGACTAGACAATGGTTTACATGAGCAACAATGTGGGTTTATATACATAAAGGAATTTAGGGCAAGCATGGAATATAAAGGAATATGATGGAAGAAATTGCTGACTGAGCAAGTGGAATTGCATAGAATGCAATGGAAATGGATGATGAGTCATGATATCATAGTCAGTGATGACAAGAAATAAACATCCAAACTGGGACTTATACCCATGCATATGTAAGCGATAAGTCAAAGAAAAGGACTGATCATAACAATGCATGTCAACCTCAGAGTTGTAGTGGATGACCTCAGAGGTGACTGATGTAAAACAGCAAAAAGGACTTCAGAGTGTAGTCCTATGCAAGAAATAGGGGTGCAAGTGTATATATCAACCCAAGGGGATTGCAAAGAGATGAAAGGAAAAAGAAGAGGACTGTAAGAATGGCTCACTAAATGTCCACAGGACACTGGAAAACTGAGTCTGGCTTTCCCCCCATTCAGTAGGGCTAGGAGACCAACTAATCTTGTAGGACTTGAGGGGAAATTGAAGGGAAAAGTAGGGAAAAGCTTAGAAAACCAGACTAAAAGGTTTAGGAATGGTGGTGGATACTTGCACACTGTCTAGAGACAAAGTCCTAGGTACAAAAGTGTAATCTGGGCATACCCAAACAAAGTACCATAAAGAAAACATAATAAAGGCAAAAACCCAACTGAACCCGGAGCACAGGAACAGTTCCCAAGGTGTAGAAACACCAGGACCAGTGTCCAGGAACTTGGGTCTGGACATTGGGTTCAAAACTAACCTTTGGACTTCAACTGGCTTGACTTGGGTTGGGATGAATGGCAGTGGAATGGTCTTGGGTTTGGTAGGAGCGCTGGATGGGGGCTATCAGACCGTGTGAAAACTCTGGATATCACTGTAGAGAACTCCTGTTTCCTACACCAGAGATCAGAGGTGTTACATTTTGACAGAAGGTTCTTCAATGGTTTGGGAATGTATGGCTTGGAATAATGTTGGGATTCTGGCAGAAATGAAGGGTAAAATGAGTGCTGAGAAGTATGTCTCCATTTTGAAGGATTATCTGCTTTCATGCATGGAGAATTCTGGAATTTCTGAGGAGAATGTTATCTTTCAACATAATAATGATTCAAAACACTCCTTCAGAAAAGCTCAGGATTGGCTTGACTCTTATGACATCAAGCTTCTGGATTGGCCAGCTTAGTCTCCAGACCTCAGCTCTGTTGGACATCTCTGGCAAATCCTGAGAAAAAAACTTGACAGCTATTCAATGACATTAAGAGGAGTATGGGAACTTTAGGAGGGAATTTCAGTGGAGTGGAAAAAGATTGAGGTTGATGTAGGTTAAATATTGATAGAAAGCATGTATAGGATGCTAGAGGAAGTAATTAAGATCAAAGGAGGACACAATAAATATTAAAAGTATAGAATTGAAATAATGCTCAATTAAATATTTCAAGGACATGTCATTTTAAAATGGCTATATCTCAGTGGCAGGACAATAAAATCACATGATATAAGCAGAGTTAGAATGCCTTGAGTGAGAACTGTTTTTCATAATGCAATTGTTTGGCCTTTTCTGTTCATCATCCCTGGCAATTCACAAAGTTCTTCAAAATGACCAAATATTGAGATACTTTTTTGACCCACTGTATATCAAGGTATAATGATCAACATATCAAAGACTGCCCCAAATACAGCAAGAAAAACTTAGTCCTATGAAAAACTGGGCAACAAATGAACAGGAGCACCTAAACTCAGCTATTGCACAGTTATGCAGAACACCTCAGAGAGTGAGGTGAAAGTGAATTGATTAAGTAGTGATGGAGATGAGAGCACATAAATTCTGACATAACTAACACAATGTCTTAAATAAGATAAATAATGTTCAAAGAATATGGAGGACTTTGCTGTGTGAAGTGATCAACTCCAAGATGCTTTGAAGCAGAGATGAGAAACTTTGTGTGTGTTGATTTTGGAGTTCAGAAGAAAGACCTCAAAGAAGGTTGAAGAGAGGGAAAATATTTTTCCATCAAGATGTCCTACATATGCTCTGACTGATCATTAAAGAAACTCAACCACAAAATGTATGGTCCATTTTTTCAAAATATATAACTCCTCCAAGATCCTCTGACTTACTCCAGACCTGTTCTGTGCAACTCTGAAGCTTTCATCTATCAAGTACAACTCCTGACTCTGGAGTTATTCAGAGTTGGCTTGATACTCAGTAATGTCCTGTTTCCCTTTCAGTCCTTATATTTCCTATTCCAGACATTACATCAGAGTTATGTTGGAGTTTATGTGCTCTGATCTCTGTCACTACTTAATGTGTCCGCTTTCATAATTTCTTCCTTGGTTGTTCTGCCACCACTGTGCAACAGCTGAGGTTAGTGTCAAAGTGTAACTCCAGTACAACTCTGGTACAACTCTGAAGGTGCTCCACCTTCCTTTCATATGCCATCTGCTACATTCACTCCAGAGTTGCATTTATCCACTTCAGGAATGTGCCTTAACATATCATACCACTTTTCAACACATCATATGACTTCTGAGAGTCATACAACTTGTTTCATTTTTCTTACACCATTTCTTTCTCATTTTGAACTATTTCAAAAGGGCTTTCACTTACCTTCACTTAATTCTGAACTGGAGTTTCCAGAGTTAGAACATGCACATACTGTTTTACTATTTAATCCTTATGTTCTCTTCAACTCACCTCAGTTGTGATTGCTCCCTTGCATATCTGGCTGAGGTGAGACTCTCCTTATTCATTTATCTATGGTTGTACTAATAGCTAGTAGTACTGGATATCTCTGCCCTTGCTATAATAGTAGTTGTGATTGCTCCCTTGGGCATCTGGCTGAGTACTGGGTATCTCTGCCCTTACCATAGATCTTGACAGTTAGTCTTTTAGCTACATCTAGCTTCCATTTTACTTATATTTGTAGTTAGGGTATCTCTACCCCTTTATAGCACACAGATTCTGACAAATTTAAGGTCATCAAGAAGGTCAGGAAATCTGTGTACAAAATTCAACTCAATTGAAAGTGAAATGAAATCCATTCCATATTCAATGAATGCTAATTGTGACTACATAAAAGATTTTCATCTCAACAATCTGAGAGGGTGAAAAACAAGGAATTGAGTATGTAGTAGATTCATGGAAATGTAGGAAAGGGATCAAATATCTTGTACATCTAAAGGGCTTCCTGAGAAAAGAGAGAATGGAAGAAAGCATCAGAATTGAATTGTGAAATGAATTACTGGTTATCAGAGATTTTATCTGACCACACCATAATATAAATGAAAATGAGAAAACTGAAATTCAATACCTGTACATGTCTGATCTGCTCTGAAATATATTCACACCATCTCTAACTGGACTTTTCATTGACCCTGACTTTCTCACTTTTTTACAAAAGATATCAAAAGATATCCTGACTTGATGTTTGATATCCCACTATCTTTAACAATGCATTTTGAAAACCTTTTACTTTAAAAAGGAGATACCATTAAGACTACTTCCTGCTTCAGTATTTCACACTGTCACAAAATCACATTGTTCTATTATAATGATGTCATTATGTGTCATAGATTACTAATAGCCTCATATAGTGCAGTATATAAGTACCTGACCCCTGTACATGTTTTTTCACATTTGATATATTTTGTTTCTACCATCCATTGCATGTTCATTTTGGACATGCCAGTTAGTGCATTTCACAAGTGAATATCTTTCTATGTATATCTGGTCAATATTGATTCACACACTGGATAGGTTGATCTAATGATCAAGTTTTCAATCCAGTTGTCTCTTTGCATGTATTTAGAATCTCAGAAATGCACAAACTACAAAAGTTGTGTTTCACACACAAGACAATATCATTTATAATTCTATTATTCTTTCATTCAGTCTTGGATTTTGTTTATTTTATTGTCATCACTCTGATCATGTCTGTGATTCTCTTCATTCTTGACTCTTTCTGTAAAGAATCAAGTCCTGTGATTTTCCTTTCATTTTCCTCAACCCTACAATTTCCTCTAAAATCAGCCTATTGTTCCTTTACTTTTTATCTTGGACTACTAACCTGCTAGTCTTTACTATTGGATACATATAGTAACCTCAAAAACTCTTGCAATACCTAATCTCAACATGGGGTGTGAAGTGTCCTGCAACCACCCATGGAAATGATGCTTAACTCTGATGAAGTCAAACAAAGTACAAGCTCTTGGTTAAAAACCAGTCTTAAAATTATGTGATTTGACCCTTTTGATGTAAAGATATGATCATATTAAATCAGAAATACCATTGTGATAGTTTTGCACCTTCATTATTAAGTGGTATTTAGATGTATTTAATATCAGCAGGAGAGAGCTTGAATAAATGATCAGTAAATTTTTGAAGCTCAGAACACTCTTTGGAGCAGAATATAGATATGGTAGACACATCAAGGCTGGTAGAAGTTGCAATAGAGTTAGCAGATTGGCCAGCATCAAGCATTAAAAGAATATTAGCCCTTTGCATAGCAGAGAGAGATTTCATGAGGTGAAAGTTGAAAGCAAAGAATGTGTGAAGTATTTTAAACTCAGACATATTGTTTGTATGTATATCTTTATCTGTTTAATTAATTGAGATCAAATATAATTTTATTTTGGTGTGATTCTGCTCTATCTTTTAAAATATGCAAAACTGTTGCAAGATATTGTTGATTTAATATGATCATATCTTCAGAGTCACTGATTTGAATGACATGATTATGAGACTGATTTGTAGCCAGGATTTTTCTCCACCAAGGCTGAGTGAAATCTCCATGGATGATTGCAGGGCACTCCATGCTCTGTGCTGAGGTTAAGCATTGCAACAGCTTTAAAAGTTGCTATATAGCAGTCTAAGCAGGACTTTCTCTCTTCAACTGCCTACCATTAAAAGACATTCTAGACAAGTGTACATAGGACTTCCAGGCATATCTGATGCCTTCTGCTTCAGAAAATTTTTGTCTCTCCTCCTTAGTGACTGATGTTCAATAGCTCTGATGTGTTTCATATCTCAATCTGATCTATGCGTGTCAAATGATATTTATTTCACCTGATACATTCTGAAAGCTCTGATCTGAGCTTATCTCACTTCATTTCTTATTTGACATATCTATTTCATTTTAGTTATTTCTGGATTTCTTCAAATATCCTATCCAATATTCTTATTTCATTCATGTGCCTAGTGGAGGGTTGACTTATGTATGACCAGATTGTGCCACTTTCATTATTCTTGATTCTTGATTTCAATTCACATCACTCCATTATCATTCACTGTTGCCCCTACCTTAATAATTCAAACTGATCTGTTTTCAATGCAGTCTAGGCCAAGTTCAGATTCATCATGTTCAATTCTTTTTGTTACTCAAGGCACACTGGCTGCTTATTCATTTGATGGATGCTCTGTTACTTTGCTATGTTAGCTTGATGACATTGATGATGTTTGCATCATGATAGAGAAGGGTCTTGTCAGAGTCATCATGCTGATGAACTTCTAACAACTCTGGAACTCCGGAGTTGCATTGTGGCACCTTGGCTTCACCATATGTGATGCATCCTTGTTCCAAGTCTCAGTGGTTGGTCCTGTATTTGTTAGAGGTTTGAAAGTTTAGAGTTGAGTCATCTAGACTTAGAGAAGAGTGAAGAATATCTGTCAGAGTTTGAGAGCTGAGCATCAAGCTAAGTCAAAGAGAGAGAACATCAAGTGCTCAATTTGATATTATGACTGGAGTATGTACAGCAGAGATGGTACAGTATATATGGTACAGAGTGCATCAAATTTGTAAGAAATGTCATAATGAATGAGTAATGAAATGGAGTTGGAGATCTATGAACTGGAGCTGTACACCAGTTGTGCAGTTTGTCAGAGCTGTCCTGCACAGGGATGGGAAAAGGTACAAAGCATGGGATCTAACTAAATAGAGAACAAGGAAGTTACATGAGATCTATACAGAGGTCTGAAAGAGCAGAAATGCATAATGGGTGAGTTAACATGGAAGGGAGGTGTGGAGTTGGTGCTTGGAGGACTGGAGTTGTCATGGATATGACAGGTCTTGAAGACCAACAAAAGATTGAATATGCATTGTATTATGCATCTCTTAATGAGGTTGAACTCTAAGAGACACTTCAAGAAGTCACCTCTGTGTTAAGACTGGATCTCCTCTGCTCAAACTCTGGTTGGAGATTGGAGGTCAAGGGAGATCGAATGGCCAGAGATGGCCAGAGGTCCAGAGGGGTGAAGGCTTGATGCATGACTTGTGTGTTGCATCTCTGCACTGTCATGGCCTTCTTGGTTGGAGATGCATTGGAGAAACTCGGAGAGAGAACAGAGGAGGAGTCTAAGATGATATTCAGGCTGGAGCTATCTACATACAGAGTCAGAGTATATACACAGAGGAAAATCAGAGGCTATGTAAATAGGTAAGTCAGAGGTCGGAGAGATCATATGCCGGAGCTGTGCTACACAGCATCGGATGGTACAGAGAGGCGAAACTATACTAAATACAGAACAAGAGACATATGTAAGGAAATCAGAGGAATGTCCAAAGGAATGGAGTTGCATATTTGACAGAGGGCATGCCAGAGGTACAAGCGAAGTTGTGTTCCGGAGGTTGGAGTTGAGTCAGATGGATGGGATATGACAGACAGTTAGTCTTTTAGCTTCCATTTTACTTATGTTTGTAGTTAGGGTATCTCTACCCCTTTATAGCACACAGATTCTGACAAATTTAAGGTCATCAAGAAGGTCAGGAAATCTGTGTACAAAATTCAACTCAATTGAAAG
>JBBPTO010001852.1:0-13276 GCA_038094155.1 Pulveroboletus cf. aberrans
CTGGTAATTTGGTAAAGACTTGGAGTCAGAGGGTTTGTTGGGGTGGGAGTGCCAACAAGTATCAATGGGGGGCCTGGAAGTAATGGTGGCTTACCAGATGGTAGCCAACAGGAAGCTAGACCTTTTGTTATGACTACCTCAGGTAGAGAATAGGTGTAGCCCCTAAAGAGGGTCCAGAGTAACTAGGATGAAGGAGAGCAGGGCAAGCTGCTCTATGAGGACAAGGTACAAGGGTTCTAGGAGAACAAGTCTCTCTGCTTGCTTTATCTCAACAATTGAACATCAAAGAGAAGACTTTTCAAAGATCTATTGTCTTTGGGTGGCAAGAGGTTTTCTGAAATAGCATAGCCTCAAGAGTGCTATGAAGTCTCAAAGAGCAAAGGATTTCTGGTGAGAGACTAGGACTAGGGATGAGGAGTGGAGCAAAGACAAGGTACACAAAGGGGAGGTCTAGGTTGGGAAATATGAGTACAAGATGATGAGGTTTATATAGAAACATAAATGGTTCAGGGTAGGTAAGGATGGAGTTGCTGACAGAGCAAGTGGAACCACATAGAATGTGATGAAAATGGATGGGGAGTCATGGTATCGTAGTCAGTGATGAAAACAAAAAAAGTTCAGATTGGGACTAATACCCATGCATATGTAAGCAATAAGAGAAAAAAGGGGCCAATCATAACACAATGTCTTTGACCAATCTGATGATTAGAACTTTATCTCTAAACCAGACAACAGGAATACCCTCTGTGATTCCTTTCTTGCTCTTGCAAATGCTATACAGAGTTGTCAGTGCATCAAGGTCCAGAAACCAGACCAGTTTGACAGAACAGAACTTCACAAACTCTGGGTCTTTCTGGTCCAGTGTGAGTCAAACTTCCAAGACTGCCCTAGGGCCTTTCACAATGACCATGCCAAAGTAACCTTCATGTAGTCTTATTTCAAGGATATGGCTCTGGAGTGGTTTGAACCAGACCTCCAGATAGAAAATCCTGTGCTCTGCCTCCTCTGGATGAACAATTATAAAGAGTTCATCTTGGAGTTACAAACCAAAGTTGGTCCACATGACCTCATTGGAGATGTGGAACACCAACTTGACCACCTGACAATGAAAGATACTCAGTGCATCAACAAGTACATGGTTAAGTTCAATTGGATTACCTTGCAAGTCTGAGGTCATGGGAAAGGTGCCCTTTGGCACCACTTATACAACAGTCTGCCAGACCACACAAAAAATGAGGTCTTTTGCATCAGAAAGCCTCTGACCCTCCCCAAACTCCATTACCTTGCCCAGGCCATTGACATTCACTGCTGGGAGTGAAGGTCTGAAATCAGTTGTCAAGGCAAACCCTCTGCCAACCCCACTAAGACCTCTGACAAACCCTTCACATCATCCACATCTACCTCTGGCACTTCCAAGGACTTGAAGGAGATCAAGGCAAATGCAGCCACCACTTTCAACACCTTTGGGGCCTCTGCTCCTACCTGTCCTCTAAACTCAGAAAGGACAGAAAGCTTACCATTGCTAAACGTAAGTGCTGCTTCAACAATAATTTATGCATGTTCTGTGGTCACTCAGAACACATGGTGAAAGAGTGCCTGAAGTCTATGTTCAAGGCTTTGAAGGCCCATGTAGCTAAGACCACAACTCTGGAAGCCAAACTGGAGACCTTCTCAGAGGTGAAAAAATAGATAGTGACCTCGGAAGCTTTGCATGGAATGAAGGTTGCATTGATTCTTCCCCATGCATTCAAGGAGATCTGTCTCAATGTGTCCACTCTTTTCAACCCCAAATCCCTTATGCCCTCTGTTTCTATACTTTCTTATGACATCCCTTCATTCGCTGCACTCATAGACTTTGGATCCTCTGATTATTTCATAGATATGTCAATAAACACAGTCTTTTCATGTACTCTGTCCCTCTGCTTCAACTCTGTTTTTTTGATGGAATCGCAAACTCCACAATAACTCAAGCTATTGACCTCTCTGTCTGCTTTTCTACCAGTGATATCACTTTGATGACATGTTATATCACTCCATTAGATGGTTCTTGTTCCCTTGTGCTAGGACACAACTGGCTCACCCACTTCAAACTGTTGATTGACTGGGTCTTGAGCAGTATTTTGTTCTCCTCACGAGAACAGTCCATGCCAATACTCCTGAGCTTGCCTCTGCAGTTCCCAGACCCCACTCTGAAAGCTGACCACATCTCCTCTAATACACTGCATTTATCAGAATGCAAGGCCCTGCCAATCATGCTTATCAGTGCTCTGACCTTTGCATTGGCTTGTTGTTTGAAAGGCTTCATGCAGTTCAGTCTGCAGTTCCACCCTTCAGAAAGCGACCTATGTTCTACATCTGTTACCCTTGATCTGGTTAGTTTCTCTGGCATACCTCCAGAATATCATGACTTCACAGATGTTTTCAGCAAGAGCAAAGCCTTCAAGCTTGCTTTCCATTGTGAACATGATCTAAAGATTGACTTGGAAGAAGGTGCCTCCCCTTTGATTGGCACCACCTATTTCCTCTCCCTGTCTGAGCTAGAGTCCCTCTGTGCATTCCTCAATGAATATCTTTCCATGGGCTTCATCTGCCCTTCCTCCTCTGCTCATGCTGCTCTGGTCCTCTTTGTCTGCAAGAAGGATGGTTCACTCCACCTTTGTGTCAACTTCCAAGGACTCAACAAGATCATGAAGAAAGACCATTACCTGCTTTCCTGCATCTCTGATCTTCTGGATGCTCCAAGCTGCACAAAGATCTATACAAAGCTCAACCTCCAGCATGCATACCATCTGGTCTGTATTGCTGAAGGCAACAAATGGAAGACTTTGTTCTGCATGTGCTATGGCTCCTATGAGTGACTTGTAATGCTGTTCAGTCTCACAAATGCTCTGGCAGCATTCCAGCAGTTTGTCAATACAATCTTTACTGATTTGCTTGATGTTTGCATAATAGTCTACCTGAATAACATTGTAATCTTCTCTCTGGACCATGCTTCATACAGAGAGCATGTCTAAGAGGTTCTCCAGTAACTCTGTAAACATGGCCTCTATGCCCAACCTGAAAAATGCAAGTTTCACACTGACTCTGTCAAGTATCTTGATTACCAGCTGTCTCTGGCCAGACTGACCATGTCTCCAGAGAAAGTAACAGCCATCCAAGACTGGCCTGATGTAGGAAGCTACATTTTTCTACAGCAATGTCCAGTCATTCCTAGCCTCCTCTAGTCTCTATCCTGTCCTTCAATCAATCTGAGACCACTCTGCACTGCTGTCCATTCTGATCTGAGTCAATCTAGTAGTTGTTTGAAGGTCAGTTTTTGATCTGTCTACAGTTTGTCGCAATCTGATGTTCCAGACCTGGATTCATGCACACAGGATACCCATCTGGTCCACTGGATTCCTGCATACCAGATCACTTTTTTGTGCACTGAATCAGTTATTTTACTGCTGGTTTACCTTGTTTTTCATGGATCTTTGTTGTAAATTGCTAGGGAGCTACCCAAGTACCTTACCACCATCACTGTGCAATCCACCACCATCATTCCTAAGCCTTTAACTTCATTTTCCTAGGTTTTCCCTTCATTCCCCTTCAAGTCCCCCTCAAGTCCAGCAATTATAGTTGGTTTCCTAGCACTACCAATGTAAGGAGCCATTGATCCTTAGGTCCATATCTGGTTATTCTATATCTATTTGACTTTTACTAGGTTATCATTGAGTCATCAAGATCCATGTTGATCTGTGTCCAATCCATGTCTGGTCCACCCTACTTGTATGTATCTAGTTTATTGTATCCATTTCTTTTCAATCCAGTCCATCTACTGGATTGACTTCTACTGTATGTATAGTGTACTGGACACTATGTACTGGAGGCTCTGTATCATAATCTGGTCACTGGATTCATGTTGAACACTCCTTTCTTTATGTTTATTTAGAGTGTCTTGGATGTGCCCAGACTATAAAAGTTGTGTTTCACACACATCACCAGTATAATTCACCTTGAGTCTGAGTCTTTCATTATTATTGTCTTCATCAATCCAGTCATAGCTGGATTTCTTTTCTTTCTCTCTTGATCTCAGAAGAATCAAGTTCTATTGCCAGTTAGCTGTGTTTGAGGTATTTAGGAGTTCTTCTAGATCATCTATCAAGGTGTCCTGTAAGCCCTGCAGTTTCCCTCCCTTATTTCTTTACCTATAATTTTCCTGGAACAAACATATTATTCCTTCTTTTTCTTTCTTTCTTTGTGTTGCTGACCTGCTAGTTTCCCTATCTGAAAACATATAGCAGTTTAGGTCAGTCGACCTCTCTTCATCTGAAGCCCACTGCAGGGGGCATTCAGACAAGCTTTAAGGGAGCTCCAGGCACATCTGACCCCTCCAATTTTTTTTTCTTGTTTTAGCAACTGATTACTGACAGCTTCAATACATCTGACATTCACAACAATCAATTCACTGTCAAGCTGACCACTCAATTCTGGTCTGACCACACCAGATGTCATTCCTGTCATTTGGTGTTCTCTCCTCTGTGTTTCAGGCTCTTTGTGCCTTTATTTTGTGTATCTTTCCATCATCCATCATTGATTAACCTTTGATTGTCCCTTTCAACTACCATTTCTGCTTTGTTGCCTTACCCCTGTTCTATCTGCCCTCATTCAATCCAGTCTGATACCCTTGATTCAGATCTGGTTTCATTATATTTAACCCTTTTTGTCACAGATTGCCCATGCATGGTACACCAACTGCACCTTCATTTAACAGACTACCTGTTGCGCTTTTATGTTTTCTCGAAGGTATTGACAATGTCTCAGTGACTGACAGAGGATTGAGTGCATGCTATACTACATGCCCCTTAACAAAGCAAAGCTCTGGAAGACTCTCCCTGAGGTGGATAGTGCCGCGCTGAATTGGTCTGCATTCATAGCAGCCCTCATTCTGCTTTATTCAGGTTATGAATCTGGTAGTCATTACTTCAAAGATGATTTGCTGACCTTTGTAGATGCATCCTAATTGAAACCACTCTGAGGTCTTGATGACCTCAGATCATACCATTGTCAATTTGTAAAGATGTCATTGCTGCTAATCTGTCAAAGTGTAACTCCAGAGCAACTCTGGTACAACTCTGCAGGAGCTCCGGCTTGTTTTGTGTGTCCTCTGCTCTTTTACACTTCAGAGTTGTACTTTATCTACTTTGGCATCTCTCCTTGACATGTCATATTTCTCTAAGTGTGTTGTACAAATTTCTACAAGTCATATGACACATTTTTCTTTTATGTGCTATTCCTTTCTCATCTTGAACCATTCCTAATGCATATCACTTAACTTCAGGCTGGGGTTTCTGGAGTTGGTATGTGCACATATGTATCATTTCACTATTCAGTCTCTTTGTCTCCTTTAACTTACCTCAGTTGTGATTGCTCTCCTGGGCATCTGGCTGAGGTGAGATATTTTGCTTACTTTACTTATGGTTGAACTAATAGCATGTAGTACTGGGCATTACTGTCCTTACCATAGATTCTGACATATTCTGACTTCACAGGATATCATGAATAGATGGTGATTGCCTCTTTGAGAGAGGACTACTGCTTGAGGTTTGAGGCCTGGTCTGTGACTGGTTGGCTATTGTCTGATCCAACATTCATTTGAATGGTTTGTATCTGATGGTGGACATGTTGGCTGCTGCGATGTTTATTCTTTCTTTTTGTGCATCTCATTCTGAGCCTGTTTCTGCTCATTTATTACTTCTTTATACCCCATCATTGCAGACATTCAGACCTGCAACCATCTCATCCATTGATCTGGATTATGCAGGTCCAGACTGCATTCATACTATCTTGTCTACCTAATCTGTTGGTCAGAATCTCATAGATTCTGAGTTCATTTCTATTACTTCATTGCTGTCATTTACATTGTGTTTGCCTTCTGCTGCACCCCTCAATGATGATAACATCTTGGCCATTGATTATTCAATCTTCACTGAAGCTTCTTCTTTCAAAATCCTACTTTATCTGACCCTATCATAGACCTTCCTTTAGTCCTGTACATGGATCTGGTGGCTGTTGCCTTTCACATTCATGCATTATCAATTGCATTCATACCCTCATCTCCTATGTCCCTTTATCACAGCTTTTTTCTCCTCCTTCACCAGTTTCATTTAATACATTGCCAGTTTACTTTGATCCATTGCTGGTTTACTCTGATTTGTTGCTGGTTCATTCTGACCTGCCACTGGTTTCTTCTGATCTGCCACCAATTTCTTTTGATCCACCTCCAGTCCTGCCCATTTATATCTTGGTTCTTCCATTGAACTGAGCCTCTGTGTTCTCATTCTGTCATCTGGTCGTTGTCCATGATGTTTCAGACCCTCCTTGTTCATATCATGTTGTTTCCTCTTTTTCTTTTTCCTCTCTCCTGTGGCACAATGCCCAGAAGGTCATTGATAAAACCCCCTTATGGAAGGGAAAGGACTTAACAGTCCTTCCATTTACTAGTGATCTGCTCACAGATTTGGATTTCCTCAACAAGATAGATTATTTCTTTTGACAGATTCTGACCATGAAAATGGTCATTTAGTAGGCATAAAAAAAGAAAGAAATTTTGATGAAGAAGACTCTTATTTGTTATTCAATAAGAAAATCATCTTCATACCACTGTTGTCTATATTCAATCTGCCACTGTTTGTCAAGATTCCATTTCATTGTACTGACCATCTGCTGCTTATCCATCTCAATTAATAATATCTGTACTTATTTCTATCCCAGGTTTAGTCTGGTGATTTCTGTTTCACCCCAGTTTTCAATCTCGTGACCTCTCTCATATCAAAAGAAAAACTGCATACTGATGATACTAAAACACACAAATATCAACAGACTACAGAAAAACAACAAAAATACAAAAACAACTGTCTCTTACTATAGCAAATATTGTCTCATTTCATTTTAAAAGTCCTCTTCAATTCACACTCTAAGTAGTTATTTTCTTTATAATGTGCACATCACTCAAAAGTGCTTGTTTGCAACTTCAAACTGAACTAAATCTGATATGGACACTTACCATCTGGTCTACTTACCATCTGGTTCATCCATGTAGGAATAGAAGTAAAAGTGGATTGATGAAGACAAGTCAAGCCAATGTTCACAATCTGGTGTCATTCAAACTTGTTTTGGAACTGTTTTATCACACTTTTACTTATATTTCATTTTATCTCTTACTTAGGGACCAGATTGGATGGTTCAGTTCACACAGACACAGATGTGAATTCAAACACTTGCATACTTGTATACAATATAGGAACAGGAGGAAGAAGAAATGTACCTATTCTATGCTACAGGAGACCTGGTTCCTCTACCAGCCACTGGATCTGCCTCAGCTCTTTCAGCTGGTTGGTGACCTCAGCCCCCATCTCTTTCACCTCCACCTCTATTTCCTTCAGATGTGCCTGTGAGCGCAGCAGGCATGCTTCCTTAAAATGCTCAGCCATATAGGCCATTATCTTTCTCTGGCTAGCATGCCCTGATTTTATGGGCCTGCTTGGGCTGGGTCTGTCATCTTCATTTTTCTCATTCTCATTCTCATCTTTATCCTTGAGCCAGACCAGCTTCATCTTCTGGTGTTTGGGCTGTTCTACTGGATCATTAGCTCCATATCATGCAAAGTTGATTTGTTACTCACCTAGTGCCTTGAACTTCTTGTCCTTTGATACCTCAGTCCTCTCCTCTGGTTCTACCTTCCTTTTTTTCTCTATCCACTGACTTCTCACACTTGGCCTTGAGCTTCTTGCAATGGGAGCAGGTCTGCCCCTCTGATCTGGTACAGGTGGCACTGAATCACATGCAGTGGAAGCATGCCATTGCATGCCATACCCCCTTTATCTTATTGGCTGTCTTCTTCATTATCTTGGAGGGCTTACCCTTCCCCTTGTCCTGCATTGGCATCTGTTTGCACTATGGATGGTCAGTTCTGTTTTCATCCACACAAATTCATCACTCACCTTAGGTTGCAGTATCACCATGATGAGTGGCTGTACCACTTCACCCTCACTCCTCACTGCCTGCTCATCTGCCTCTGTTCTTGTATCTGTTCCCTTTTCCACTGTTTTTATTGGATCTGCCATTGTCATTATTGTTGCCATCATCACTGTTGCTTCAGCTTCTGGTGTGGGTTGCACAGCCACATACACCTTCTCTTGAGTGACATTTGCCTTAGCTGCTCACTCCTCTGCCTCTGCTTTCTTCTGCATCACCTTTGTCTCTGCCACCTGCTCTTCCTCAATCTGATGTCAATCTGCTGCCTCCACTTTTTACTGCTCTGCCAATGGATCCACCTCTTGTATGGTGGCAACCATTGTGTTGCTGACTAGGGCCTCAGCACTGCATTCCTGTGCCTTGTGGAGGCAAGTCTTGAGTATTTTCTGCAAGACATGTTAGTAATGGAAATGAAAGGAAACAAGTCATATTACTCACCAGGACACCATCCCAGTCTTTCACCCACATTTCCTGCTCCTTCTGCAGGTCCTTGTTATCATCTGGTATTGCCTTTTTGACATTGCAGACCTGCTTGTCAGTGAATCACAGTGCCTTGACCACCACCACCTTTGGACCATCTAACTCCTTAACTTGTGCAAATGTGAGGATGTTGATGATGGTTGGGGTAGTTGACATGTTGATGTTGTTGCTGTTGTGGTGGTTGAAGAAGAAAGAAGTGTTGTGATGAGTCATGTCTGAGTCTGATTATTGTTCAAATCCCACTCCTCATGATCATGTGACTGACTGGGGACAGTCAGTTGCTAAAGTCCTCCTTGGATGAAGGAAGCTGTTGCTCCTTAGGTCTATATCTGGTTATTCTACATCTATCTGACTTTCACTAGGTTTTCATTGAGTCATCAAGCATCAGTCTTGATTTGTATCCAATCCATGTCCAGTCTGCCCTACTTGTATGTATCCAGTTCATTGTATCCATTTCTTTTCAATCTGGTCCATATACTGGATTGACTTTTACTGTATATATAGTGTACTGGATGCTTTGTATTGTGATCTGGTTACTAGATTCATGTCAGACACTCCTTCCTTATGTTTATTTAGAGTCTTGAGTGTGCCCAGACTGTGAAAGTTGTGTTTCACACACATCACCAATATAATTCACCTCAAGTCTGAGTCTTTCATCATCATTGTCCTCATCAATCCAGTCATAGCTGGATCTCTTTTCTTTCTCTCTTGATCTTAGAAGAATCAAGTCCTATTGCCAGTCAGTCATGTCTGAGATATTCCGGAGCTCTTCTAGATCACCTATCAAGATGTCCTGTAAGCCCTGCAGATATCCTCTCTTGTTTATCTACCTGCAATTTCTCTGAGACAAACATATTATTCCTTCTTTTTCTTTCTTTCTTTGTGTTACTGACCTGCTAGTTTCCCTATCCATAAATATATAGCAGTTTAGGTCAGTCAACCTCTCTTCACCAAACAGGGGAAAGCCAAACTCTAGTTTTCCAGTGTCCTGTGGATATTCAGTAAGCCTTTTCTACAGTTCTTTTTCTCTTTCTTTGCTTTCTTTACAATCCCCTTGGATTGAGAGTTACATGTGCATCCCATTTCTTTGCTTAAGACATTATTCTGAGGTCTTTTGCTGTTTTACACTAAGCCTTGTAAAGTCAAGGATATTCAATCATTTCTTGGTTTCACTAATTTCTACCAGTGTTTCATTCATGACTATGTTACCATTGTCATCCCTTTGACCTGTTTGACCCACAAGGGCATTCCCTGGGGATTTGATAACTCCCATTACATCATGTTTCAGTGTCTCAAGGATGCCTTTACCTCTGCTCCAATCCTCACTCATTGGGTCTCTAACACATCCCTAATCATCAAGACTGATGCCTCTGACTATGCCATTGCTGGCATCCTCTCCCTCTAATTTATGAACAATGAAGTCCAGCCAGTAGCATTTTACTCCTGCACCCTCTCCACTTCCTAGCTCAACTACAGCACCCATGACAAAGAGTTCCTTGCCATGCATAAAGCATTCCAAACTTGGCACCATTACCTTGAGGGCTCTGGATCTCTGGTTAACATTGTCACTAATCATAAGAATCTGGAGTATTTCTCTACATCTAAACTCCTGACCCACTGACAGGCCTGCTGGTTGGAGTCCCTCTTCCAATTCAATATGGTCACCTGTTTTCATCCTGGACACCTTAGAGCAAAGCTGGATGCTTTGACTAGATGATAGGATTTCTATCTCAAAGAGGAGAATAGTGAATACACCAGCATCAATCCTCACAACTTCTGTCCCATCTTCACTCAAGAGCAACTCACTGCCTCACTCTATGCTGCCATCCTCACCACACCTGTCCTCCACACTGGCACCTCCTTTGATATAGAGACCCTTCATAATGACATCCTCTTTGCACTACCCTCTGATCCCATCACCTCCATTCATCTGTCTGTGCCTGGACCTCACTGGTCTATTGACTCTGACAGTTTTCCACATCTAGATGATCATATCTATGTTTCTAATAATAAGGACACTCATTTCCAAGTCCTCCAATACAAACATGACCATCTGATCTCTGGGTACTTCAGACAGAACTGAACATTAGAACTCATCTGCTGCAGATACATCTGGCCTGGCATCTGGACATTTGTCAAGGAGTATGTCTTCTTTTGTACTGTGTGTGCCAGAGCCAAGATTCCTAGACACAAGCTCTATGGGCCCCTGAAACAACTCCCCATCTCTGAGTAGCCATGGAACTCCATCTTCATGAACTTCATAGAACAACTTTCTCCATTCTCTAAACACACCACTATTCTTATCATTGTGGATTGTCTGTCTAAACAATGCATATTCATCCTGATGAATGACAAGGTCAACTCCCTGGAGTTGGTAAAACTTTTCCTCCTACACATCTTCTTTAAACACAGAGTTTCTTCCCACATCACCTTTGATCGAGGTCTGGAGTTCATCTCTCACTTCTTCTGCTCACTTGGCAAAGCCCTTCACATCAGCCTTCATTTCACCTCTAGTTACCATCTGGAAAGCAACAGTCAAACAGAATGCATGAACCAGACCCTAGAGCAGTACCTTCGGATTTATTGCAATTACCAACAATACAACTGGTTCAAACTCCTGCCCCTAGTGGGGTTCACATACAACAATGCTCTGAATGCTACTACAGGTGTTTCCTTGTTCTTTGCCAACAAGGGTTATCATCTGAACATCTCTATACATCTGGAGTGTGACCTCACCTTCACCTAAGCAAAAGAGTGCTATATTAACCTTGACTTCCTCCATGAATTCCTGAGAAGAAATAGCCTCTGCATAAATACACTACCAAGAACCAGCATACACCAAGCAAACTTCAGCACCAGACTTCAAAGTCAGTGACCAGGTTTTTGTCAAGGCCAAATTCTTCCACTCCACATGCCCCTTCAAGAAGCTCTCAGAAAAGAACCTGGGACCCTATATAATTATCACGAAGGCTGGCAGTCACTCCTTCACACTCTGTCTTCCAGAGTCAATGAAGTCTGTGCACTTGGTGTTCCATGTTTCTCAATTAGAGCCCTCCACTTCTAATAAAATCCTGAACAAAGTGCAGCCACCTCCACCTCTAATTGAAGTTGATGGAGAACTGGATTTTGAGATTACCAAAATTCTTGACTCAAAGATAGATCAAAGAAGACACAACTGCAAGTTGCTGTATCTCATCAAATGATCTGGCAATGAAGAAACTGAAAAAGAAACCTCCTGGCTACTAGCCATGGAGTCAGACATTCCTCCAAACTTGTTGAAAAATATCATATCTGCTATCCTGATAAGCCAGGACCTCACTCTGCTTAACTTTGATGCTCATCTGTTCATATTCATGCCATTTCTAAGTACAGAGCCAGCCAAGTAAACTATCTACTTGACTTCCAATTTCTCTACCTCACCTTCTTTCTCCACCAACTCCTCTAACTCCTTCCTGATGTCTCACTCTTCCTTGTCCTCTGACCTCACCCCCATCACCCTGCACACCTCCTTCATTTTCAACCCCACCAGCCTCTCCAGGAGTTGATTCTGTTCATCAAGATGCTGGCATAGCACCCTGATGCTGCAATGAAGCTTTGTAACCACCTTTGTGATCACTCTGAACTCCTCCACTATAGAACAAAAGAAATAGCATTAACAAGTACATAATACATGTAATGCTGCTAACTACAGAGAGGGGAGGCAACAGTGGGGCCTGGAAATTGGGGGCACGGCATGTGGGCAAGGGCGAATGACAACAGCAATGGCAGATGATGGCAACTGAGGGTATGAGGAGAGCGGCAGCATAATGGGGGTGAGACAGGAGTGACAGGAACATGGTGTATAGGTGGGGATGATGGCGACTGAGGGGGTGATGTGGCCACACTTACACACATGGGGTCATGACAACGCCCATGTCACCATGAGGGCGCAGTGCCCTGATATCACCCCACATGGCCATGCTCACCCATGGAGTCACAACAGCGCCCACGCGACTACAAGGACCACTGTGCCCAGGTGTCACCACACATGGCCATGCACACACCTGGGTGGTCACGATAACACCCTCATGACCACAAGGACACCACCAGACTCCTGACACAGCCTCAACAACTTCACTCACAGGGTCAAAACAACACCCACACAGCTTGCAACGATGCCAGCATGGCTGCAACCATTACACTACCTGCAGAGTCATGACAACAGCAACATAATGACTGCAGCATACCTGCAGGTGGTGAGGACATGACCACAATGCTGCAATGGCACCAGATCATTTATGATGACCTGTGGCAGGGTGAGGCAAGAGCTGGCAACTCATTCCCACAGTTCTGCATGGGTACCCACTCATATCAAGCATGGTTCTACCATTCAATGACTCTCATCAATGGCGTTCAACAGCACAATGGTAGTCTGATGCATGTTTCAAACTACTACGTCTGGTCACCAAACTAACCAGTCATTGATGCCAGAAACACTGGAAAAGAAAGCTGGATTTAGTAACTACTGGCACACAGTGGTGAATATTGGATTTGAGCTGGATGGTGTGCACAATGTTCTTTTGATTCAGTCATATACCAGCCTGCCAGTGAGTGGTGTCTCATCGGACATAGCATGGTGTCTCAAGCATGGTTGCACCATTCACTGACTGTCACCTGTGGCGATCAACAGCACAATGGTAGTCTGATGCATGTTTCAGCCACTAGTATCATGATGAGTGGTTCCTGGAATGAGCAAGTCACAGTATAAGAACCCAGTGACATGCCAGTGGAAATTCAAACC
>JBBPTO010001853.1:0-13268 GCA_038094155.1 Pulveroboletus cf. aberrans
ACTGAGGTTAGTCTTTTAGCTACATCTAGCTTTCCTTTTTACTTATGTCTGTAGTCTAGGTATCTCTACCCCTCCATAGCACACAGATTCTGACAGGTTGATATATCAGAGGAGGCAGTCCCACAGCCAAAGGGAGAAGGGACATCACTGATGGTTGCTGACTTTGTCTCAGCTGACTATGGGTGGCTGTGCTCCCCTGGTGGAAAAGAGAGTGCTTGAGTCATTTTCAAGGCTGGAAAGTCGTGGGATGGATATTTCACAAATGAGGATGTCCTGGATCATGCTTGGAAGGCCATGGATATCCTACAACAGCATTATCCAGATGAAGATCATGTTCTGGTATTTGACAATGCAACAACACATCTCAAACGTGCAGATGATGCCCTCTCAGCTCAAAAGATACCAAAAAATCCCTCTGCATCATGGGAAATCTGGAGGAATTTAAAAGATGCCACTGGAAAACTCATTCTTGCAGAGAATGGAAGGCCAATGAAGGAGACAATTGTGATGACAAGTGCAACACTTTCGAATGGTGAGCCACAGTCCCTCTACTTCCCTGAGAATCATGAAAAATCTGGGTGGTTCAAAGGGATGGCTCAAATTCTTGTGGAACGTGGCTTTGCTGATGCACTAAAGCTTTGGACTGAATGTGAAGGCTTCAAGTGTGCCCCAAATCAATCAAACTGCTGCTGTCATTGGATTCTTTTCTCCCAGCCAGATTTTGTGCATGTTGACTCACTCTTGGAAGTCAAATGCTGAGTATGTGGATTCAACATGATTTTTCTTCCAAAATTCCATTGTGAGCTGAATTTTATTGAGCAGTGCTGGGGATATGCAAAGAGGATCTACTGAATGAAGGACAAATCAGCATCTGATGAAGCCCTCGAGTGGAATGTTATCGACTTACTCAATGCTGTGCCTATGTTATCTATGTGGAGTTGGGTCCAAATGGTTCCAACTTATCAGCATTTGATTCACTAATGCTGCTTACACATACAGGTTTGCAACCAGATCAGCACGATTTCTTGAGGCATACAATAAAGGTTTGGATGGTGTCCAAACTGCTTGGGCAATCAAGAAATACAGGGGCCACCATGTCTTACCTGCCAATATTATGAAACAATTTGACGACATGGCACAGCTGCGTGAAGCCCCAAGAGTTGTCAAAAATACTACTATTTAACTCTTGTTTTATTCATCATGCTATTACTGGTCAATTTCACATACTACTAGATATATGCCCACCTAATGTTATGTTTTTTTGGCATGTCGGCATGAAATCTTGAAGGTCCAATCCTCTCGTCAAAAGGTTCATCTAACACAGTGTCACAAGTTGTCACTCCACATGATGTTCGTCGGTTTCACAAGACGCCTACCTTAACTGCTGTAAGTTGGATCAACAAGGCTGTGCAAATTTACGTAATATTGCCGCGCCGTCACGGTGAACGAAACTGCATCATGATGGCCCAGGGCTTGATCGGGGCAGCGTCGCACTGGTTTTGATATTATCCGCGCAAGAATTGTTCAAGAAAAAGTTTAGAATCATTCAGTGAGCGGATTTTCCAACATTGCCATTGACTGAATGCCCATGGCCCATTCAGTGGACACCACTGGTCTCTGAGCGTCGTTCCCTTTAAGTTCAAGTTGTTCGCCTGGGCTAGAACGTTGGCCTGGTCTCTAGAATACCACTGGCGAAATGCAAGTTCAAATTTGATACTAGGTTACAGCCACACGTTCAGCTTTTTCAAGCCCGATCACAAGGTACGTACCGCACACGAGGTACTTTCGATCTCATCTATCATGATGGCAACCTTAAGACCACTTTCTGAACAAACTCCCTGGGTCTACTTCCTTGTCATTGTCAGCTTCTCTCTTGGGCTTGCCGCGACTCCGCAAAACGTGACCGTCGACGATGCTGCCACTACTGGCGTCGTAGTACCCCGCTATATACCAGAATCGCAGTGGAACGTCGGCAGTGAGTGTCAGCCGTGTTTAGCGCAGCCAGACCCCTCGCGTGCATTTGATGGGACATGGCGTGATTCTACCTTTAACCCGGGTAGTGGAAATCCTTTTCAATCAGTCGAGTTTAATTTCACAGGTACGTTCCCCCGTCATAGCAAAACGAGGCGACGTGACGCATATATGGCACCGCAGGGAGTGGGTTGTATGTATTCTTCATCCTCGCAAATTATGTCGTTGGGGCCACTACAACAACGCACGTCAACTTTATTCTGAATGATACTTATGTGACCACGTTCACACACAATCCTGGAAACGCTACCGACTACCAGTACGACGTGCCGGCTTATGCCAACGATTCTTTACCTTTCGGCCATCATACTCTGACGTTCGCGCCCGCCAATGATGGTCAAAGTGGGTTGATTTTGTTCGACTATTTGATCTATACGTGCGCTCCCATTTCGACATACGTCTTATCGTTCTAACGGACGTTTTGTTAGCACGGATAGTTCGATTTCTGCCACACCATTTGCGTCGACAAGCAGTCAAGCAAAAACCTCAGGACCAAATACCAGCGCTATCGTTGGTGGTACGGTAGGCGGAACCGCCGCCTTAGGGCTAGTAGCTGTCTCTGTGTTGTGCTATCGGAAACATCAAAGACGCAATGGCAACTGGCCTTCAACTGCGGGAGGAACGGGGATAGAACCATTTCTTACACCACGCGAGGTGGCTCCAAACACTCTTGCAAGTGTCATCCACCTGGTCATGCCTACCTTATCCCGAATGATTTTCTTGCGTTAGTCTAGGCTCAGTCGAAGTAAGGCAAGCAGATCCTCCATGAATCCGCAGACATGGGCCTCTACCCTTTCTGCCCCTGCGAACGCTTCGTCCAGCAATAACGCTGGTCTGTCAGAGCAGGTCCGATTGCTGAGGGATGAAGTAGCTCGCCTGCGCCAGGCACAAAATTCTAGCCAGGATCAAACGACTTCCGCGCGCTCAGAGAGGCCTCCTAGATATTCTGGTTAGCTGATGGACTTTGGACGACCTGGGCGTCCTCTTTCGTACGGTGGGTTGTACTTTTGGTCCAGTTGGTGTGTCATAGACAGACAAAGGATTCTTAATTGATCATACGATAGGGTTCAAAGTATTTTAATGTGAATTCGAAAAGAAGCGCTCGTTCGTATGTTTGTGTTGGGATCCACCCCCGACGGACTTTTGTACTCAGCGGATGAACGTAGTTGCCAAGGGCAGTGTCTTGTTAACAGAAAAATGCCTGATGTGGCATCAATCAATATTTTGAGATGCGGTGAGAGCAGTGTTCATAGCCAGATCAAATTCTCCAACGTGAGCATATCCGATTTGAAGCCCCCAACTCGAAGGACATGGCACGCACAACTTTACCAATACCAGCACCGCCAATCCACACGAGAGGTGGAAAAAAGAAACCGATAAAACCACACTAAGCCGAAATAAACTTTTGTGTCGTACATCGCCGCGAACGTCAGCATCTGACTTTCATGACCGCACAGCATGACTAAATTCTGCCTCTGCATTACCTAAACGAGACGGCGCGTTGCGAGAGGGCCGGGGGCAGCGGGGGGTTCATGACTGGAGACGAGCATGAAAAGCAGGCGCAGCACGATGACGAAGGCAAGGACGTGTATTCCAAACAGAGGCTCGCGACCGGCCGAGCCACCACTGGACGCAGCCACAAGCGGTACTCGGCCGCCCCCCCTCCATTATATACATCCCTCTCTTTTTACGTGGCATCTGACGCGCCCCAGACTGAGTTTGTTCAATAAGACTGGGAACACGTACCCCACCAATGTGCACCCTGCTCTCTTGGATGGGCTTCCACCGTATTAGTCTTGCCAACATCGTCGTCTGGAACAAATCCCACTTTGGCAAGTTCGGGGTACACTACCTCAAGCGTGAGTTGTACTTCGATGTCCACCCGCCGCTCGGCAAGATGCTCGTCGGCCTCGCAGGACTCCTCACGGTCTACAACGGCAGCTTCGCTTCGAGTTCGTCAACGGTGAGGTGTACCCCGAAAATGTGCCCTACGTGGCCATGCAGGTTATCATGGCGATGTACGGTATCTCGCTGGTGCCTCTCGCGTGGTACGCCGCCATCGAGCTGGACATAAGCCCGTATGCGTGTCATCTGGTAGCGCTCATGGGCTTGTGCGGTGCGTGGTTGATAGACTCTTATCTGATTGTCGACTAAACGGGCTTCAGATGTCGTCTGGATTACCATCTCCAGGTTCATTCTCCTCGATTCGTTGCTGTTATTACCGTCTTTTCCCCCCAAGCTCCACAACCAACACTACCGGTGAGTCGGTTCTGTGCTTGTCTCGTTTCAAAGAATTCATCCAAGTATCGCATAGCTCCTTTTCATTCGACTGTAGATATGGATTACTCTGACTGGCATGTCGATCGGCTGGGTGGCAAGGTGAGTTGAATCTTGTCACTGTACTAATCCGACCCCACCTCACCCCCACAGCATTAAATGGATGGAATTCTTTGTCACTGCCATCGTCGTTCTGTACACGATCGAAGACCTATGGGAGAAGTTTGGCGACGTGCGCATGTCCAAAGTGAAACCGATGTGGGTGCATATAGGTAGTCGATTTCCCGCTGACGCCTTCTCTCCAGCACGATCAGCTACGACACTGGGGAACGCGGATTGTCTGTCTTATCGTCCTTCCTATATCAGCTTCTTCGAGATACACTTTCTCATCTTGAACCATACCGGACCCGCGGACGCGCAGACAGGCACACCTCGTCGGGAACGACTCTGACAAGAATCTGCTTGGTGCGAGCCGTGTCGTGGTTTGGATGGTTGGTATTCACTCACGCACACCTCAGAGATCGCGTATGGTTCCAATGTCTTGCTCAAGAACATGGGCTGGGGTGGTGACCTGCTGCACTCGCACGTTCAGAAGTTCCCGATCGATTGCGGACAACAGCAAGTAACCTGTTACCACCATAGAGACAACAACAACCACTGACTGGTTCCCCCGACTTGGGGACCAACCCGAATACAATCTCAATGCGCCACTCAAGTTCCTCTTTCGTGGTGACACTGCGCCTCAAGCACGTACCGACAACACGCAACCTCCCAATCCTCTTCTCACTAAAGTCGACCACGATGTCTCTTGCTACGGCAACTCGACGGTGGGAGACAAGCAAGACTACTGGGTGGTGCACGTCGTGGACAATCTGATTCAGGGCGGCCGAGCCCATTTCAAGCATGTGCGTTCAGTCACGACCCGACTGCGGTTCCAACACCAGTTTCTCGAATGTTATCCCTCCGCTGCGAACACGAACTTGGATATTCCAACAGGTCGAGAGGCGCTGTGTGTCGGAGAATAATCCGGGCGACATGCACAGCTATTGGAATGTGGAGAGTTACTGGAACGATCGTTGTGGGTGTACCGTGTCCCCATTCGACCCTCGATTTAACTCTCCACTTTTTCCCGGGCGACGTCATACTGCAAAGGTCGCTGTTCCTACGCTGCAATGATAATATCCAACAATGCGCTGTTACCAGATCCGGACTCGCCGTTCATGCACTTCGGTCTGCGGATGTGTGTGCGGGGGAGACAATCAGCCAAAATGTTATGTCCTGGAAACACCCATCATCTGGTGGGGAAGTGAAGCATCGTCGCCTCCCTTGTTGTTAGGAAGGTACCTGTTGCGACACCAACAAAAGTACACCGACTTGGACGCTACGTGAGTGGTTCAGTGCGTGGGTACCTATATGCGACTCACAGCGAGGGCGACAGGGCAATGGGGATAGTTCCTGTACGTGGGCAAGGTCGCGTTCGGCGCAAGGTTTTTGCATTACTATAACAAGGCCCTCGTTTAGTCATATCTGACGAGTCCCCTTCGTGGTCCGTTCCTTATCATTGGCCGGGTGAGCTATGTACACCCATTACTGTGTACATGCTTTACCTCTTTCTATGCTTCATTGAGACTTTCATGGGTAGCTCCCAACACTGTACTTTGCCCTGTTGCTTTTTGCGCACGTGCTCGATCACTCCATCTTCTAGGCGCGATAGAAGGATCGCACAAAGCTCATCGCGTTTGGGTTCATGGTGTTTTTGATTGTAGCGAGCTTTTGGTGGTTCAAAGGCGTGGCGAGGGGGACCGACGTTCCGATTAACGACCATTGGGGATTATGAGAAAGGTGTGCGTTTTGATCTGACCCCTGAATCTGATGCTGACAAGTCAAACGATAGTCGTGGAACATTTGCAATGCGTCGAAGGATTGTGGCAATTCACTAAGTCTGTTTCACTGGCTGGATTCTGGATTCTAGAACCTTATTTCATCACGCACTCAGCGCCGCAGCTGATAAGATAGCTGCGAGTCGTACACGGCAGAGGAACATGAGCTCACCATTTCGAGCACCTGGGTTGATGGAATGATCGCTGTGCGTGACAGTCGAGCGGGTCAACACCATACTAAAAGGCACAGCAATGTTCCCCGTTTGTTCCACTCACGCGGCGTGCCCACTGCTCAGCAGTTGGACCGCCAACTTGATACCCCTCCGACTCCCTCTTATTTGTCTTCCTGGTGTAAAGGAAAGAAGAAAAACGAACCGAATGGCGACAGAGCAGCTCAGCGCATGGGGGTGGGCGTGGTTGGATCTGAGCCTCATTCAGATCACGAACAAGACAGCGTCGGCGGGGGCGATCCCTCTGAGCTGGGGGGGATGTCTGAGGACTCTGGGGACGCTGGCACCCGACGAGCGCGCCGGATCGGGATCAGAACCGGGCCAGACGATGTTCGCATCGTCGAGTCCCCCTCGTCGGACACTGCGAGCACGTTTGGTTCCAACCTGCACATGTATGAGTACACGGGGAGCGTGACTTGTCCAGCCTTCCCCCCACTTGACTGGATGGTTGTGGTCGTGCGCATTCCCCTTCCCGATACAGATCTGATTGGTACACCGCTCACTGGCCTGCTAGTGTTCTTAGTCCCGTGGCCAGGTTAATAGTGCGACCCACCGCCACCGTGGCGTGTTGCGATCCAGACCGACTCACTTGGCATCTGAACGGCTTCAAGGCTTATGTAAATAAAACGGAAAACGTGCGACACTTTTCTTTGATCCGAAAAAGCACGGTTGTTCGGATTTCCGCTGGCTTTCCGTAGGCCACAGACCTCCCCCCGGTAATCGACGCAGAAGTGCATATCCGGCTTCTTCGTCCGACATCCAGTGCTTCCCTCCCATCCTGGCTAAATTCTCGTTCGTGTGAACGTGGGCAGCAATGTACTTCTCAGCATCCGTCCTTTCATTTGGAAGCCACTGCGATCTTGTCCTTGAACGAAAACTGAACGAAGATGACCATCCTGCGACTCGTAATGATCCGCTAGTAGGACAGTCCAGATCTGAAGATCTCACGGGGGTGAGAAACTTGAATGACATCAACGAAATTCCTGAATGAGGGTCACCAGAACCATGATGCTGGTCTTTCGCATCATAATTTGATTTGGCGATCCCGTCATCATTTTTACTGCTTCCCATTCACTTGCCATGGTGGGAGCCGTTGGAATGATGGGCATAGGAATAGGAATAGTTGGTGTAGTTGAAAGGTTCCCCGACTAATGTGGTTATGGACACCTTCTCCTAGCGGAAGCTGCTCGGTTTGGTGTCTCCATTCACAGTAGTTCTCGGTTCCACACAATTCCGGGACATCTTGAAATTTCTCCCTCTTGTGCTGCTATTACCTGCCTGGTCGTGCATGAGGGCCCAGGGTCGTGACATTGACAACGAAAATGCCCGTTGAACGCCAAAGTCACAACACTGGTACTTGCCAACGGTGCAGTGGTGTTTCTTATTCGGAGTGCAAATTTCAAGAGGATGATCGCTGCTTCTTTTTTCTGACGCACAGTTCTATCCAACGAGGGAATGACGACGAGGCATCGTTCGTAGTGACATCCGTTGAAATTACCCGCCTTGCACTGTTCACATTGGTTCCATGGATTCGCAAATTCCCTGTCACGGTCTGTCGTCAGATGCAAATTTCAGCATGTCTCATGATTTCTAAAACAGGTGGACTTGCCGCTGTCGTAAGAACTACCAGTCTAACGTCTTGAGTTTCTCCGAGTCTGTACATCTCATCCACGTGTCCTTGCGGCAATACCCTCCGACGTCACTGACAATGTGGAACACAGGGGTGTAGTCTGTGGTCGACCATATAGTCTTAACACTGTTGCCAGGTGCAGTTGGGCAATCAGTGGATGGACATGCCAAGCCGTGTTTCGACTCCAAGAAGATGAAAGCATCCAGTCAGCATAAACAGTGTAAACCTTCAGGTGGCGTGGACGGTATCACACACCACCATCGTGAGTTATTGCGCATGGGATTTAACTGCCCGAATCGTGCTGATTTCAGGAAAATGGACATTGCCTGCGAAAAGCCTGAAAATTTAGCCTGGAAGAATGTGCCTGCTGGAAAGAAGAGAGAGAAGCACATGCCCATCTAGATCTGCCAGCGGTGGCGGCAAACGTGTCATAGTTCTGGCCGTCGTCGAATTGTGGCGTTCCGAGCCCTGTTCCGGGCACCATCGGAGAGCGGTGTTACGACCCTGTGATGCAGAGTTCAGAAACACTAACACACAAAGGGATATAAACCTCTGAACAGTTGTAAAATCGCACTGGCAATTTGATTTCCACTCAGTCGAACCTTCTGTCAGCTGAACATGTATTTCATGAAGATCGTCGGTGTTCTCACATCTGCAATTTCGTTGTCCTCCGCTGTTATTGTATGATGCCTTACCTTTCCGTCAGGATGCAAGAAAAATCATTGACTGTCCATGATAGCATAAACGAACAGGAAATGGTGACTACTGCCCCGACGTGGCGCGCATGGGCTGCTACGACCCGCAGAACGGTAACCGGCCAAGTATCAATCTGAAGCAATGTTAACATAATCCATTTGACCAGGCAGCTGTCACCCAGTTTACTACAGTGACCAAGACCTCATCGGATGGTGCAGTACATCGTCGTTCGCCGGATGTAGGTGTTTGAGGTGCCTCCAAAGCTCTAAATGGGACGGGGGTTGTTACGATAGGGGTGAGTCCACCCGTTACATCCTAAATGGCGTGCTAAGATTTGTATTCGAACACAGAGTGCCACGGCGAAATTTCCCACCCAAATGACTTGAGCGGGAAGTGCAAGGGAGGCAACTACTACGGATGTCAGTGTCAAAAGTGCACCGGCAACATCAAATGCTCGGATAGTTACTGTAAACCAAAAAAGGATTGCACCAGGCGGTTTCTGTGGTTGTTTTGCATTGAGCACAAGACATCCCATTGCACTGCCGGGTCTTTTCAGGGCTGCACCTGCGCACGGTGATACGATTGGGGTTGCACATTTTTTATGATATTGCCAATATGCTTCACTCGTTACGTACCTTCTGTGCTTTGATGCAGTGCCTTGGTTGCCTGTTAAATCTCCTAGAAAATTCTGTTATACTGTGTCTAGCGCATCCTGGGAACTGTGCAGCGAGTTGGTCACTTCAGGATATTCTTTGGCATGTCCCCGAAAACCGGTCTTTTCTCGACGGAAGCAGGTATCACAAACCCTCTCTAAGCTACGGCGCTCCAATTGCGACTTTAATATAGAAACATTTTCCCGCGCGACACACATTTTCCACGCACGATACACAAGGCAGTGCGCGCGACACACAGTGTCACGCACACACTGTCACACACACAAACACATTGTGTGCGATATGCATGCAGGGCGCACCATACACATTCATGTGTGCGAAACAGTATGTTTGTGAATGAAGTAGTTGTCAAATTCTATAAGGTGGGCAGATATACCCAGTACTCAGCCTGATGCCCAAGAGAGCAATCACAACTACTATATTCACCTATAGAGTGGGCAGAGATACCCAGTACCACTAGCTATCAGTACAACTATAGGTAAGTGTATGGGAAGAGTCTGCTGAGATTCTGTGAATCAAACACTAGGTCTTGTGCTCTGTTAATACAGGCAAACTGTAGTGGTAATACACTATTCATATTACTAAAGAATATTATAAGGTCATATCCATGACAACTCCAGTCCCTCTGGAACCAACTTGGCTCATACCTCCAGTGGTAAACTCACCAATTATGCACTCTTGTCCCCTTGGACCTCTGTATATACAATACATCATCTCTTTGTTCTTTATTTAGTTAGTTCCCATGGTCTGTACCTTTCTCTGATCCTGTGCAGCACAGCTCCAGCAAACTGCACATCCAGTGCACTGCTCTGGTTATGTTTCCTCCAAACTCTGTCTTACCAATCTGATATGTACATACTTACTCATCCATCTCCTCCATAGTATATATAGTGTACAAACCCTCTGTAATGACTTCAGTTGTGATATTGAATAGACTAGATGTCCTCCAATACTCAGCTTGACACCAGACTCCCATTGTAATCCAATGGTAATCTTCCCTCTTCTTCAAGTCACTCCAATTCATCTCCACACCTCCAAACTCTCTGACAAATACAGGACTGCATACTGAGACTTGGATAGTGGCACATCACATAAGGTGAAGCCAAGGTCCTACTGATATCTCCAGAGTTCCAGAGTTATACTGGAGTTCATCCACATGGCTCTAACAGGTCAAGACACTAGATGTAACTCATAAATCAGTCATGCTTAATAAAAGATTAATTATGGTATAATCTTATTACACTTAGGATTGACCACATGATGATCTAGATGCAGTCTTTATGACTCAGTTATTGTCAAATATATAACTCCTCCGAGGTCCTCCAACTTACTCTGGACCTGTTCCGTGCAACTCTGAATTTTTTGCCTATCAAGTACAACTCCTGACTATGGAGTTATTTGGAGTTGGCTCGATACTCAGTAACATCCTTTTTACCTTTCGGACCTCTTATTTCCTATTCCAGACATTACATCAGAGTTACATCAGAGTTCATGTGCTCTGATCTCTGTCACTATTTAATGTGTCCGCTTTCATAATCACTCCCTCAGTTGTTCTGCCATTACTGTGCAACAGCTGAGGTTAGTCTCTTAGCTATATCTAGCTTCCATTTTACTTATGTTTGTAGTTAGGGTATCTCTACCCCTTTATAGCACACAGATTTTGACAGTTATGATGTCATCAGTCTGGAGCTCTCCTAGCTCCACAACTGCTGTGTTGGGTTAACACAGACTCAACTCTGTTGAAATCCTGTAAATCAAACACTAGGTCTTGTGCTCTGTTAATACAGGCAGACTGTAGTGGTAATACACTATTCATGTTACTAAAGATATAGGTTGACTATTAGGCTTGACTGATGGATCAGTCAAATCTAATCTTAATTACACTACTGGATTGACCACATGACAATCTAGATGCGGTCTTTATGACTCAGCTATAATGTCATCAGTCTGAAGCTTTCTTAGCTCCACAACTGCTGCTGTGTTGGATTGATCCAGACTCATCTCCACCTATTTCAAATAAGTGGAGCAGCATGACTGATCCTATGATGTCATTCTGACATTATTGAACTTGTTCTAGCTACATCACATACAAGTACACACAGGTTTTTGAATGTATTTAACAGTGATAAGTGCTGTGATATAATCAATGATAAGATTCATTTCCCCTTGAGATCAAGCTTCTAAGAAGCTCTACAAGGGTTGATCTCATCAATCTCAACTAATCCAAACTTGGTCACAAGAACTTTGATCTCTATTGTTGAATATATTTTACATAGACAAATTTGGTAGCTTATATAAACATATCTACATTGGACAGTAGCTAGTTTACTGTGTTCTCAGTGACTTACTGAGAACATACAGGTTACCTCAGTAAGAGAGAGTTAACAGAGTTCTACATCTATCTCAGTGAGCATTCTCAACTCACCTCAGCCAGATGCCCAAGAGAGCAATAACAACTGAGGTGAGTTGAGGAGAGCAAAGAGATTAAATAGTGAAATAATATGTGTGTATCTGACTCCAGAGAACTCCAGTCTGGAGTTAAGTGAGAGTAAGCAAAGTGTATTAGAAATAGCTCGAGATAAGAAAGGAATGATTTGAATGAAAAGAAATAAGTAGTATGACTTTCAGAAGTTGTATGATGTGTTAAGAAATAGTATGATACAATGAGACATTTACCTGAAATGGATAAATGCAACTCTGAAGTGAATAGAGTGGAGGATGTATGAAAAGAGGGCAGAGTATCCTCAGAGTTGCACTGGAGTGATACTTTGATAGTAGTGTGCCCTCAGATAACAGCTTGCCCAATCCAAGGGATAGTAACAGCCCATGCAAGGTTACTTCCCATCATGGTTATTGTTTATCTGCTCAAATAAAGGGTTTGGTTTTCTATTCAATCATATTCATGAGGTAAATCAATCATTGTTTAAGGTGTTATTGAAGGTGTTATTGGGGATATGAAGGCATATCAGTGGCATTGGCCTGGGTGTCATGAGTACAAAGCAAGGTAGTATATGAGAAAGGAGTTGGAATATTAGTGAAATAGATGAGTGATAGAACTGCAACTCAAGAGAATATTATTGAAGTAATGTGATGGAGACTAGCAGTTTATGATGTCTATCAAACAGAGTTGGGGTATAAATGAACTAGCTATTGGACATTGACTAACCCAAGTGAATAGTATTTCAACCAGGAATTGACATATCCAACTGAATTCAGAACATTGATGTCTTGAACATCTCATAGATAGATATTGTTAGTTCGATGACAAGAGGAGGAGGGGAAACCTGAGAAATGCCACTGGGCTTAGCTAGTAGCATTGCAGGGGCAGAAACAATGCCTGTACCACTGGGCTTAGATAGTAGTACTGTGAGAGCAGGGGCAATTGTGTTACTGCTCATAGAGACAGCACTTGTGTCCAGGTTAGATGCTAGAAAATCAGCATAGAGATGAACAGGCTCAGGAGAAATTGAAATAGCCTTAATACTGGCTTTGGGATTGGATGAAGAATATCTGGCTTCAAGGAAAACTGTATGAAGCCATTCCACATCTTATTCAGTAATCACACATAGTATTTGTGGAAACTCAGATGTGTGCATTTGTGCTGGTTCATCACTGAAGAGACTGTTGTCAACATCACATTTTCCCTCTTCTTTAAATTCTCTTCAAGCTTGGTCCATTGGATACAATGTTTATGGCATTGCTATTTCACTTTGAAGTGCTCAGGACTTGAAGACTCCCAGTAGCTTTGGAGCATGCAGTGCTTATGATCCTCAGGCTTGACCCAATGAACCTTTCTACACCAACTGCTACATGCTTGGCCAAATGATACCCACTCTCTGAGTTCATATCT
>JBBPTO010001854.1:0-13268 GCA_038094155.1 Pulveroboletus cf. aberrans
TAGATGAACCGAAGCAAAGTTTGGAGGTTATGACGCCCCGTCTGGCGGTCTGGACCTCTTTCCGTGGCAATAAACTACCAGTCCAATGTCGCAAAGACTTCAACGTTCCAATTCGTGCATACCTACCTCTTCTTGTATCGCGGAATCACCGATAGGCCAAGGTGGATTTCATTTTCCCCCCACCTGTCGACATGATCGTGATCGCGTCTTTTTTCTTCCATTTACAGAAAAGACACGTATATATGGGAATGCCAGGCGTACTTATGCCGGAATTTTTACACCCGGTTCATATCAAGTTAACGTGCATAGAGTCCGTTGATTCCACCCGATCAGGGCGTCACACAGTGCCAGGATCCTTCACATCCGAGTCGCAAACATCGACTTTGCAGGCGATCGAGATTATTCTCTTGACTTCAACTCTCTTGCACCAGTACTTGACAAGACGATGTCGCAGACTGCGCCTTACGGAAAATGGGAATCCGCTGTTACTCCCGAGTCCATTGTGCAAGGCGTGAGTCCAACTCTCTTGCGTTTGATCTAGTACTTTGGAAGAAGAGATCAGTGATGGGGATGGCTTCAGAGTATCTCATTTGCCGATCTCTTCGTCGACCCGACGAACGACAAGATATACCATATAGAATCGCGCCCAGAAGATAACGCTCGTTATGTGATCGTAGACACGCTCACGGGACAGGACGTCATACCGTCTCCGTATAGCGCGCGCACCGGCGTTCAGGAGTACGGTGGAGCAGCAGCGATCGCGTACAGAGGTACCCTCTACTTTTCAAACTTTGCCGACAATCGCGTGTACTTGGTCAAACCGACGACCAAGATGCCTGAGCCAGTCACGCCAGGCGAGTGGTTCTCGAACGATCTGCCTAGTTTGGAACCCCCGACTGATCGTCCTCGTCAGACAACGAGAAGTACCGGTATGCCAATTTTGCCGTTCACCCCGCGCGTCACGATCTCGTCGTGTCGATCCTCGAAGATCACACGGTGGACACACCGCAAACGGTCGTCACAACGCTCACTGTCATCAACACGACGCGGAAAGCCATCTTCCCCCTCGTCGTCGGCGCCGATTTCTATGCCGCGCCCGCATTCAACCCGTCGGGCACCAAGATCGCCTGGCAGGAGTGGTACCACCCGGACATGCCTTGGGAAGGTTCGCTGATCAACGTTGCCGACGTGCTCGTCCAGCCAGATACGCTCGTCATTTTGAACAAGACGCGCGTTTCCGGCGAGCTGCTCACCAAGTCGGTTAATTTCCCCGCATGGGTGTCCGACACCACGTTAGTGTTCACCTCGGACGAGCTGAACGGCTTCCAGAACCCGTTCGTCTACTCTACTCAGACGGAGTCCGCGCGCCTTGCCCTCCCCGAGCCCATCCAGGAAGACTTTGGTGCGCCCGCATGGCGTCTCGGGAACTATCCGTATGCGCTGCTCGACGATCCCTCGGGTGGGCAAGGCAAGTATGCCGCGTTCACTGCTTTCCGCGACGGACGGAATGTCTTGTATATCGTCAGCCTGTCTGACGACAAGCACGTCGTCGAAATCCGGGATTTTCCCTTCTCCTTTGTCGAGCGCGTCAATCCGAGGACAGGCACGTCCATCGTCTTCGCCGCAAAGAAGAGTGATGCACCGGGTGGTGTATTCTTGTGCACGTTCTCCCAGACGTCGTTTGCGCCGTCGTACCAAGCTCTCAAGTCGAGCGCGAAGCAGTCGGTGTCGGGTGATGAGGCATACATTTCTCCCCCTCAGCCGATCACGTTATACAGAGATGACAAGCCACTCTACGTCGTGTATTATGCGCCCAAGAATCCCAAGTACTCGGGGTCGAGCATTCCTGGCGAGAGGCCCCCTTGCATCGTCCATGCGCACGGCGGCCCGACCGGGATGGAAGCGCAGGTCCTCAATTGGGAGAAGTTGTACTACACAAGTCGTGGTTACGCCTGGTAAGCACCTCGTGACCAGCTTGAAGTTTTTATACCTACCAAGACCGTTCCACCAGGCTGGACGTGAATTACGGCGGCTCGTCGGGGTATGGTCGGGAATACATGTGAGGGTCACCTTCCCCGTCGGACTACTTCTCATCCGGTTTCAGATCCCGCCTCGCCGAAAATTGGGGCATCGTCGACGTCCAAGACTGTCAGGACGCTCCCAAGCTGCTCGCAGCTGCGCCGTATGCGCTCATCGACGGCACGCGCGTCGCCATCCGGGGTGGTTCCGCAGGCGGCTTCACGACACTGGCATCGCTCAGCATCGCACCCGAGCCCGGGTTCTTCAAGGCGGCCACATCGTTGTTCGGGGTCTCCGACCTCGTCTCGCTCGCCAAGTTCACGCACAAGTTCGAGCTGCGGTACATGGACAAGCTGTTGGGTGGAACGCCGCAGGAGGTCCCCGAGGTGTATGCAGCGCGCAGTCCGGTGAACCACGCGGAGAGGATTGTAACGCCGCTCTTGGTACGTACTACCATTGTTTCAAGTTTCTCGCCTGACGTGTTTTTTCGTTGGCAGGTGTTTCAAGGAGCTGAGGACAAGATCGTGCTTCCGGAGCAGGCGGAGAAGATCGTCAACACGATCATCGAACACGGAGGTGCAGATAGAGTGAAATACCATCTGTTTGAGGGGGAAGGTCATGGTTGGCGACTCGCCGAGACGATCAAAGCCGCGCTTCGCCTTGAGCATGACTGGTACGACGAAAAATTGCTGTAACGGGGGAAAAGCACCGCCTGAACAACGGAAGGCCGAACAGTCGACGTAGGGTAAATTCGAAGTGTACGATAGGTTTGATAAACCCCTGGTTGGAAACAGGCCATTGATACCGTTATCACGCGCGTTCTTCGTTCCCGAGACTCCGCACACAAATACGGATCTCGTTGCCAACAATCCCCGCACATCGTCCTCTCGTCATGTCTGACCTCAAAGTAGAGGGTTTCAAGGTGCGACATCTGTCCTGTCCTCGCATTTCGCTCGCACGCACGCTCATGTCTATCCTTCAATGAACAGGCGTCTGAGATCATCTCGAGCCTCAATGCCGCCCTCGCCAACTTTACCGACGCCGAACGAGCCAGCCAGATCAAGAAGGTGATTCTGGACGTGCCTCGCGCCGAGTCTTTCCGTCTGACCGACCCGAAATGCCCAGACCGCTGCCATCTTTGAGTTGCGCATCACCAACGACCAAAAGAAGGAGGCCGTCTGGACGATCGACCTCAAGGAAAAGGGAGCGGTCTACAAGGGTCCCGTACAAGCGCCCGCCAAGGCCGGGGTGACTCTCATCATGAGCGACGCCACGTTTGAGGAGCTCGCCGCTGGCAAGGTGCGTCGTCGTCTGTCTGTCGTTCAGACCGAGATTGACGCGTTGTGTGTGCGCACGCGCAGCTCACCGGTCAAAAGGCGTTCATGTCGGGAAAGCTCAAGACGAGAGGCAATGTCATGTTGGGGACCAAGCTCGGCGCGGTGCTGGAGGTGCGTTCTCGGTTTGGACTCGTTCCAACGCAACGTCTGACGTCGCACACAGACGGCCAGGAGCAAGGCCAAGCTGTAGACGCCTCGCTCGGACACATGCGTACCCTTATTCCCTTCGCTGTCCATCTAAAGTGGCGATCATGTCTCGTTATACAAACTTTTCTTATGCGTGGAATGATTACTGTAATAAACAAGATCGAGGTGGGAGCATCATCCATAAACGAGTGTGGGTCCATGCTGCGACGACCAGGGAGAATCTGTGTCGCAAGCCGCGTCAAAACATGCTTCCAAACAACCCGCGCTGACGTCTAGGCGTAGGCTGGGAATCCGGTCGGAGCGTCGAGAGACTATTGAGCTGTTTCATCACCTGCAGGTCATGCGTGAGCAACGGGGCGAGGGAACCACTAAAAGGCTCACCTCTTCGAGCTTGTCTTTACGGTCTTGCAGTTCCAAGTGACGCCGTATCGCTGGGTTCTCCCGTGCAAACTGAACGATCTCATTGCGGTCCAGGTCGTAGATCAGCCGCGAGTCGATCTCGCGCGGGAACTAAAACGACGTTCAGAAGTAGCGTCTTGACGCGAAAAGGGATGACTGACCTGGTAAAAGAAGTGGTCGAGAAGCTCAATGTTGATGAACATGGTCGACGTGTACGCCAACTTGTCCGCGACGACGTCGAGAAAGACCTCAGGACACAGCACGTCGTTCTCGGGACCGCCCTTGCAACGTTTCGACTTTAGCGCCGCAAGACGAAGCTTGAGTATGGACAGCCTGTCGCTGTACATCATTGCATGCCGTGCTATCGACACATCAGGCCAGTTCAGAGAAAAGTTTAGCGCGGGTGCTCACCATCCAGGATTTGTGCAGGTGGGTATCGGTAGGACTCGGGCTCTTCGATTGGCCCTTCGTCCTCGCCTGCAAGCCGCCTGTTCTTCCTCTCCTGCGCCCGCTCCTCGAACCCCTTTACATATCCCATCAGCCCGCTCAACCGTCTGCTCCCTCCAACCTTTTTTCTTATCTCCTTGAGCCTGACCTCGCACATTGCCATCTCCTTCTCAAACAGTTCCACCGCCCGACCCCGTCCTTGAGCCCACTCGCGCTCGTCCACGTCGACTTCGTACTTGTATGGTTTGATGCAATTCTCAACCTGGTCCGACGTCAGGCCGATCCGGTCTCTCAGAATGGCATGCGAGAACTGGACGAGCCGCTCCGCCGCGCGGGGATGGTGGTTAAACGGCTCCCCGTCAACGATCGAGTCGATGAGCGCACGCAGTCCGTCAGCGACGAGCAGGGTCGCATCGCGCCCAACCCCCGATTTGGTGAGGAGCGACGAAGCCGCCTCAAGCTTGTGCCGCCAGTACGCGTCCACGTCCGTCGGTTTGACCTTGGAATCCCCGCCGAGGGCGCCAAGTTCCGGTGCACGCTTGTCGAGCCAGTAGAGCTGCTCGAGCACGTCCATGACCTTGTCGTCGAGCATGGCCTTGAGCTTGATGCGCACCTCGGGCTTGCGGAACTGCGAAGAGAGGTCCTTGAAGCGCGCCTTGAGGGCATCGACGGTCTCGGCGACGTAGGACTCGGCGGTGATGCGTCTGTCGTTGTACTGGACCTTGAATTGGTACGTGGTTTCTTCGAGCTCGAGCTGGACTGCGTTGGTGATGCCATGGAGGGACGAAGCCATGCTGGACTCGAGGACTTCCATGAGGCGACGGCGGAGGGTGTCGGTACCTACCATGAGGGACGAGGACGCGCCAAAATATTCTCTATGGTTGTCAAAGTAATCTTGTTCGTTCCGTCTGACGAGGGCGGCGGTGGGCTGGGAAGAGGGGTTTTTTCCAGCAGACTTGGCGACGACGCCGACATAACCGAGATGAAGAGGGTAACGGTTTCCGGAGAGGATGTTGATGCCTTGTTCTGGCGGGACGAGATCCATCTTGGTGACGACGCCGATGGTGCGGAGACCAAGGGGGTCTACTTTACGACTGGCGCGGAGAGCAGGAGAGTTTGCGAGATCGACGTCGGCGGCACAGACAGCGAGGATGATGTTGGGTTCGCGGATGTACTTGTCACAGAGGCCAGCGATGTTTTCCTTGAGGGAATCGGGTTGGTCCATGGAAGCGATCTGGATGTAGCCGGGGAGGTCGATGAGAGTAAGGTCAGGGACGTAGGGGCTGTATATGCGTAGGTCAATGGGGTCACTTGAGACGGCTTCGGAAGTGGGTACAGCGAGGTTTAGGTCGGTGAGGGTCTGTTGTATGTGGGCAAAATTTGTGACTTTGCCGAGACCAAGGGCCGGAAACTCGCCGTACTCCTGTGGTGGGTCACCGTTAGCACTTGGGGGAGTGTGTATGAGAGTGAGCTCGATGGGGCGTCTGGTGACCATGTTGTTGCCCCTGCGGGAGAGGGATCAGAGGGGCGGCAAGAACGAGAAAAGGACGGACTTTGGGAGGAACTCGTGACCGACGATGGCCTCGAGCACGGAGCTCTTGCCGGAGCTCTGGCTGCCAATGACGACTATGCTGGGAAGCTTGAGGCTGTCGCTCTGGTCGATGCCGAGGAGCATTGTTCTTATTTCGATAAGCTTCTTGGTGAGGTGCATGAGGCCGTTTTGCCTGGGGTCGAGAGCATCGTCATTGGGTTTGGTGGGGTCAGCGGGAGCAGAGAGGGTTGCGGCGACGAGGGCTGCGATGGCGGCATTCTCCTCTGGGGACCTGTTACGCTGGGTGCCCGAGTCGTGGGAGGAGCTGCTGCGGTGGTCATCGGCAGTGAAGAGGTCCTTAAGGAACTGGGGCGTCTCGATGTCGGGGAGCTTGATGGTGGAGACGCGTTCGGAGACGGACCTGAGACGGTCGGAGGCCGAGTCGATAAAGTCGGTTGCAGCGTCCTGCACGGAGGAGATCCAGCCGGTCGTCTCCTTCCGGAGCTCTGGGGCAGGATTGGCGGGGGAGGAGAAGCAGGGTAACAGACACACCTTCGAACTTGTAGTTGGCGTATCCAAAACCCCCTGCGCCGATGGTCACGCCCGCGATGGGGACGCGGAATGCGCGAGCGACGAAGCGGGGGATGGACGAGTACGAGATGGCGCGAGCATGGAGCTGTCGGAATGTGTTTGGGACATTCCTCGCCCTCACGTGGAGCGTCGCAAACTGGCGGTGGACTGGTCGCTTCACCCGCCGAGCGAGCGACATTGAGCAGAGAGCACAGCACAGCCACCTCAGCCCTCATGCTCTGTCACATCTTCGACCGTTCTAGACTATGGTATCATACCTCATTGTCCCCTCGTGTTTTCCGATACATTAGTCGACCTCTGCCCCACGTCCCCTCACTTTCAGTCGCCATCCCCACAGCGACATATCACTATTTGTAGAACGTAGCTCGGAGTCAACAGCAAACTGGGAATCGAATGGTCAACCTCGAGTATGTCCTTCCCAGTTCCAGATCCGACGATCTGACGATTTCCTGCAACACTCAGTTCTTTCAGTATCACTTGTCCGGCTCCACCAGATCTCACTTCCCGTATTACTAGATCTAGCAACCAACGTGCAGCCGCTGCAGGCGCGTTCGGTGATGTCTTTAAATGTCAATACCAGAACGGTTCAGCACTGCAAGACGTTTGAGTACAATTTATAACTCACTAGGTCTACTAATCACCTCCACCTCACTCTCAGGTTGCGGTGAAGGCGCTGCGATTCAATATGCGCGATAAATCCCGCGAGGTCACATATTCATTTCCTTGCAGTACGAGAGGTGATCTGAATCCCCTTTCAGATGCTCCCCAGAGAGCTTGGGATTTGGAGAAGACTCAGTCATCTGAACGTCGTTCCGTTTTTGGGGATTGCTTATGACTTTGGAATGGAAGACGCGATATCACTGGTGTCGTTGTGGATGCCCAATGGCCCTCTGCACAGTTTCCTATCGATAAATGATGGCCAACTGGACGTGGGACGCAGACTTCGAATCGTGCGTTCATTTAATACTTAGTACACTTTCAAGCTCGTTGTCTAACGTCCACAACGTGAAAGATGCTCGACATTGCCAAAGGGCTAGAATACTGTGGGTCGCTGTATTACGCTTAGCGGTAAAGGAAGTAACATTCGACAGTACATTCAATTCCAATCGTTCACGGCGACCTTAACCCCGTGAGTGGCATTCCGAATATCATCGGTTTCATCCACACTCAAACGTAAACAGAACAACGTGCTTCTTGATGAAGATCACTCTGCGCGTTTAGTCGATTTCGGATTCTCTTCCTTGGCGGGGAGTGTCCCCGAAGCATTGCAATACCTTCAGAGATCTACCACACGACCAGGAGCTACACGCTGGATTGCTCCCGAACAAATTGATCCTGAAGGAACATCCCCCCCGACACCTGGAAGCGATATATACTCATTCGGGTGCATCAGCCTGCAGGGATGTCTAATGATCAGAAGCCAAGTCAATGCCAGTCTGACATTATTGCAGGTGTTATCCGGCAAGCAGCCATGGTCGACAGTCACTAACGAGATGGCCGTCATTGCTCGCTTAATGAAAGGCCAGAATCCAGACAGACCTGAATCCCCACCAATTAACAACGCTCACTGGGACCTCATCCAAAAATGCTGGTTACCAGCGGAGAAACGACTTGCGACAGGCGAGATTGTTAAATCCATTGAACAATTCCTTGATAACTATATGCTGTCATGTCCTCCCGGCTACTACGTGACGTCATCAAGATTAGTGAACGCACAGGACCCGGCGCCCACTTTCCCGTATGTCCATTCATGCCAGTCTGATGTTTTCCCGGTTCGAATACTCCCTTAGTACCAAACATCTGCCACGACCGGATCTTCCGCCCCATAACGTCAGCTATGTCGATGTGAGTCTGTGACCTTGTCATTTGATAGCTTCATGAATATCTCATGTACTTTAAGCCCAATGCTGAGCTCGATGTCATCTTCACTGGAAAAACGGGCGTCGGCAAGAGTACTCTTATCAATATGATCCTGGGCTGCACCGCAGCTGACGTATCGAATGATGCCCGTTTCTGTACCCAGGAGACCGCTTCTTATGCAATCTCGTTGGGGTCAGATTCCGACTCGAGATGTCGGCTCTGGGATACACGGGGCCTTGATGAACTCGTGGATAACCGCGACCGATGGTCAGCAGCCGGGATAGTGGATAGGATTCGACTGGCTCGACTGGCATCCCAACAAGCACGCGAGTTGAAAGTGGTTCTACGAGATCGGATTAGACTGGCTACACCAATGCTCGTGTGGTGTATGGACGCCACAAAAATCGAAATTGGAGTTCACTGGGAACAATTCTACAGGATCTATATGGAGTTTTGCGAGAAAAAGGCTATTCCGGTGGTAGTGCTCACTCGAATGCATCCCAAGACAACTGGGTGGGAGGAAAAGTGTAGTAATCAACTCGAAAAGCTGGGTTTGAGGGCAGGATCGAATGCCCCGGATGTTCGGTTATTACGAGTAAGGAATCACAGGGTCGCATCTTCAATCTCCCCCGAGTACAATGAAGATTCTAAGGCTCTCAAAGATCTCATATCATCTGTTTTGAATGGCTAATAAGTGATTTTGTGGTAAGATTGCATACCTGTCTCTTGCGTCTTCCGTCTTGTGAGCGGGCTGTGGGTTATGGTACTTCAAATTTACCAAGGTCATTAGGAGTACTTACGATACCGTTGGATCGGTTTTCACCAATTACTATTTACATGATGTAGCAGAAGCTGTAAAATCAATAATATTATTGATTGAGAAGAATGTTCTCCACATGCGCACAACACATGTTGAACGCTACTTGCCGCTGGCATCTACACGCGCAAAATGTTCAGCTTCGAGTACGTCTTTCCCAGTCTCCAGTCGATGATCTGACGAGTCGAATAGTTCTTTCAATGCCGATTGTCTGCCCCCACCAGATCTTACTCACTATATCACTAAAACTAGCAATCAGTACGGAGCTGGAGGCGCGTTCGGCGATGTCTACAAGTGCCAGTACCGTGACGGCCTGACACTACAAGATGTTCGAGTATACAATAACTTGTTGAGCCTACTATTCTATTCACCTCCCCCTCACTCTCAGGTTGCAGTGAAAGCGTTGCGATTCGCGCTGGATGCAGACACAACAGATAAACCCTACAAGGCAACACGTTTCCTCGCAGCACAAGAGGTGATCTGAATCGCCTTTCAGATGCTCCGCAGAGAGCTTGGGATTTGGAGAAGACTGACTCATCAGAACGTTGTCCCCTTTCTGGGGATTGCCTACGGCTTTGGAATGGAGGGCTCGGTGTCACTGGTATCGCTATGGATGCCCAACGGCCCGCTGCACAGCTTCCTATCGACGAATGATGACCAACTGACCACGGAACGCAGACTTCGAATCGTGCGTTCGTTCAATATTTTAATTTCGTTCTCTAACATCCACCACGTAAAAGATGCTTGACATTGCCCAAGGGCTGGAATACCGTAGGTCGCTGCATTATACTCGAGATCAGGGAAATAATATACCACAGTACATTCATTTCCAGTCGTCCACGGCGACCTGAACCCAGTACGTGACATTCCAAACTTCACCAGTTTCAACCATGGCTAAACATGAACAGAACAACGTGCTTCTCGATGCAGACCACACAGCGCGTTTAGCCGATTTTGGATTCTCTTCCTTGGCGGGGAACATTCCCGAAGCGTTGCGATACCTTCAGAGATCTACTGCACGACCCGGGGCTACACGTTGGATTGCTCCCGACCAAATTGATCCTGAGGGAACACCCTGTCCGACAACTCAAAGTGATATATACTCGTTCGGGTGTATTAGCCTCCAGGCATGTCTGATGATCAGAAGCAAAGTCGACGGTGATCTAACTTTATTGCAGGTGTTGTCTGGGGAGCAGCCATGGTCAACACTTACGGGAGAGATGGCCATCGTCGCTCGCTTAATGAGGGGCCGGAATCCAGACAGACCAGAATCCCGACCGATTGATGACACTCACTGGGACCTCATCGAAAAGTGCTGGTTACAAGTGGAGAAACGACCTGCAACAGGCGAGGTGGTCAAGTCCATTGAACGGTTCCTGGATAACTGCACGCTGCCCCATCCTCCCGGTGACTATTTGGCGTCACCAAGGTCAGCGGATTCAGAGGACGAAACATCCACTTTCTCGTATGTCCAATCATGCCAATCTACTGTTTTCCCCGTTCGAATACTCCCTCAGTGCCGAATATCTGCCACGATCGGATCACGCGCCCCATAGCGTCAGCTATATTAATGTGAGTCTGTGACTTCATCATTCGATGGTTTCATGATCATATTGTGTGCTCTAAGGCCAATGCTGAGCTCGACATCATCTTCGTTGGAAGAACTGGCTCCGGCAAGAGTTCTCTCATCAATATGATCTTGGGAAATGCTACAGCTTGCGTATCGAATGATGCCCTTCCCTGCACTCTCAAGACCACTTCTTATGCAACATTGTTGGGACCAGACTTGCGATGTCGACTCTGGGACACGCGGGGCCTCGGTGATGCCACGGGTAACAACGATCGATGGTTAGTGACAGGGATAGTGGGTATGATTCGGCCGGCTCGACTGGCATCCCAACAAGCGCGCGAGTTGAAAGTGGCTCTACGGGACCGGATTAGGCTGGCTACACCTATTCTCATGTGGTGTATTGACGCCACGAAAATCGACGTAGCATTCCATTGGCAGCAATTTTTCGACGTCTACCTGGGAATTTGCGAGAGAAAGGCGATACCGGTGGTAGTGGTGAACCGGATGACTCCGAAGACAGCTGCGTGGGAGATGAAGTGTAGCACTCATCTCGAAGGGTTGGGCTTAAGGGTAGGAACGAATGCCCCCGATGTTCGGTTGATACGAGTGAGGAATCACCGGGAAGTCGTGTCTTCTCCCGAGTACGACGAAGATTCCAAGGCTCTCAAAGATCTCATTTCATCTATTTTGATGGATAACCAGTGACTCTGGGTAGGATCACACATCGCCCAGTGTGTACGTCTTGCGGGTGTATGCTACATGATTAGGAGTACGATACCGATAGGTCGTCTGTCACGTACTACATACCATTTATTTACATGATCTAGTGTAACTTGTTGACTCTGGGTGCAATCGGCAATATGTCATGGTCATTGGCCCGGGGGTCCGTGCATTACCGTATGGCCTGAGCGTCTTCGTTCGCCCTTTCCCTAACGTCCAGTTTCTCTATTCTAGGTACGGTCCCCCATCGCTCTCGCCTGTATTATTTAGGATCTCTATTCTAGTGACCAATCTGTGGCGTGCTCTCGCAGCGGTCTCTGGCGAACCTGACACAATACTTGATGGCCGTGGCCACCTGTGCCACGACCAGTCTTACCGACTTCCAGGTCCGAGAAGAGCATTCTCCCAACACAACCACCCGACATCTATACCTGTGCCACTAGTGGTGACGAAAACGCTCACAATGACGCTGAAGAGACTGACCATGGAATGGCCCGGCGGGTAGCCATCCAGCAGACGAATGCAACTGTATAACGCCACCATCCAAACCGACTCGACCCTGTTGGTTTTCATCTCCTGCGCCGGCACCTCTCTGGCAACCTCAACACGTCGTTTCAAGCGCCATTTTTATCTTGAAAATGCCTTTTACTTAACTCTCTATCTATCTATGTAGTTTTCAAATTTTACTATACTGACGAATGTTGATATCTTCGCAAGTGGTTTGCGGATTTTGCAACACCGGTCGAAAGATACACATAGCGCGTTGCGGTCGCGCAGCCACACAGCGCTATTGCCAAATTGGGACAACCAACTTCCCGAGCACTGGTGTTAGTTTGTAGTGACTTAGTGCCAGATTGGATCGAAACCATTAGTTTTCCCAATCAGCACGACCGATGGTTAACCAAGTTCCCGAGCGGGGCCTAAGTTGTCTTTACCTATCCGGCTCTGCCCATGGTGTTACTAGGCAGCGTTCAACAAACGCAAATACGCGAGTATGCCTACACCCACGGTTGGGGCCATGGCAGGACTGTCACTGAGAAGCCCTGGACTTCAGCATACACTGAGGCACAGAGCACCTTCACTGCAGTCGCCTGCCCTCCAGCGCAGGACAGTCGGTTCTTCGTCTTCGTCCTTTATATCCTCCCGGGTGGCTGGGTACACGGTTTTCTTTACTCTATCCGCTGGCTTGTTAACTGCGTACTACCTTGACGCACGTTCAGCGATACATCGTTATGTCTTCACTCCCATTTTACGCTACGCGTTCGACGCCGAGACTGGCCACAAATTAGCAGTGAAAGTGTTACAAAGTGGTCTGGCACCTCGTGATCTCACCAAGGACGACGAAACCTTACGGTCACAGGTACGCTGTCTTTTGAGATGATAGACAGTGACGTGTTATGGTTTCAGGTCTTTGGTCAAGAGGTAACCAATCCAGTCGGTCTCGCAGCCGGCTTTGACAAGGATGGGGAGGCGATAGACGGTGTGTGAGCCATTGTATCATATTCAGATTCAACTGATACCCATCGTGCCTAGGTCTATTTAATCTTGGTTTCAGCTGGGTTGAAATCGGGAGTGTGACACCAAAGCCTCAGGTACGCCCCCGTATCGACGGACGCGCCTGTCCTCTTCCCTGAGACAACTAAACGCTCCTTCGGCAGCCAGGCAATCCTAAACCACGCGTCTTCCATCTGGTTTCTGATTCTGCTCTCATAAATCGCTATGGATTTCCTTCGCAAGGAGCTACGGCCCTAATACCACGCCTACGTGCACGTATACCCCCATTCTACGACACCAATGCCCAGACAACTGCTGCTCTGCGTCCTGGATCAG